>ML779284.1:583864-697647 GCA_009831015.1 Picea engelmannii
CCATATTTACTTCTTATCAACCATGACAAAAAAATAATGAGTCATATTTACATCAAACACTATTGGTTCCATTACCCAAACCTTTGTGCTACGGGTCTTTCTTCAAGGGTTGACATCAATGACAACCAACCTTAATCAACAAAGAGGTCGAGAAAAAATCTCAAATTGATACACTCTAATGTGTGTAGGCCTATGTATTCCTCTTCTTTGAAACACAATATTAATTATAATTCCTTCATTGATGATTCCTCTCAGAAATTCTAGATTTATTCTTTGAAAATTAATGATGAAGTGTTTGGAAAATTCAAAGATTTTGTAACTTTGGTTGAAAATCGGTCTAAAAAGAGAAATTAGGTTCTTTAATCAGATAATGAATGAGAGTACACCTCAAAATATTTTGATGCTTATTATTATTAATTAGGTATTGTGAGGGAACTTGTAGTGCCATACAACCCACAATAAAATGGATCCATCATTGAAAGAGGAAAGACCAAAAATTCATGACATGGACTTGCACATGTGTCTTTGGGTAGAATCTTGTAATATTGTTGGGTACATATTGAACATGTGTCCGCATAGGATCTTGAAGGGAAAAACACTAGAGGATTTTATTGGTGAGAAACCACAAGCATCTCATTTTTTTGTATTTGGTTTTCTAGTTTATATTCATGTTCTTGATGAAAAATGAACTAATTTTGATCCCTCTAGTATAAAGGGAATTTTTTGTTTTCTATAGTGAGACTTCCAAAAGTTGTGGGATCTACATTCCAACACAACATAGGAAATTGGTAGGCAAGGATGTGAAGTTTTATCAGATGGGTAGTCCTCAAGATCACAAGAGCATGCGACAATGATTGAAGAAGGTAAAGTGCTTAATATTATAGATTCAATTCTGAAATTAAATCTGAAATTAGATTCATCCATATAAGAAAACAACGAAAGAAAAGATGCCTCGCAGGAAAAAGAACAAGTTGGAGCACCTAAATCTACATTTTGAGTGATTCATACACCCAATAAGTTTCCTACTTATGTTGCACATATGACTTGTATTCTTGAGATTGATCCTCCCATCTTTGAAGAGGATTCTATAGGGAATGTATGGTGTGATGCCATGATAGAGGAGTATAACTCCATCATCAAGAATGGTGTTTGGGAGATATATA
Organism: Picea engelmannii; assembly: GCA_009831015.1. Classification (NCBI taxonomy): domain Eukaryota; kingdom Viridiplantae; phylum Streptophyta; class Pinopsida; order Pinales; family Pinaceae; genus Picea; species Picea engelmannii. Next base: position 585,028 of record ML779284.1, read on the forward strand.
GTTAAAAGACCCACTAGTAAATCAATGATTGATTCCATATGGCTTTGTGATATCAAGTATGTAGCTATTGTGATCATTGAAAAGTAGAAATCTAGGTTTGTTGTTAGAGGATTCTCTAAAAAATTGGGAGTTGGCTTGATGAGACTTTTGCTGCAGTGGTCAAGTATGGCTCCATCGGAACCATTACGTCTTTGTCTTCGTGCTTTGGTTGGCCTTTGTATCAGATGGATGTAAATACAATGTTCTTAAATGGAATGATTAAAGAAGAGTCCTACATAAATCAGCAAATAGGTTTTCGGATCCATGGGCTAGAGACCCATGTTTGCATGTTGAAGAAATCCTTTTATGGGATAAAGAAGGCACCATGGACATCATATTCTAGGATTGATGAGTATTTAATCAAGTTGAGTTTTTCTAAGACTTGTGCATATTCTAATCTTTATTTTTTATTTGATAATTTTTATTTTCTTGTCTGGGTATTGTGTGTAGATGACCTTATTATTACATGAAAATATAACCATCTCATTTTGTGGTGTAAGAAGGAATTTCCCAATGAGTTTGACATGAAGGAAATTGAGATGTCACTTTATTTTTTGGGACCATAGGCTTTGCAAGTTGCAAGTGAATTCCTCCTTTGCAAGGGAAGAATACCTTGGATATTATGAAGAGATTTCAGATGTTGAATAGCAAGCCCATGTCTAACTACCAGACAATGAGGAAATTTCTTAACTTCCAAACAAAGAGGATGCATTGGTATGGGGTGTGAATGAAAGTAGATGGAATTACGTTGTCATAGTGGTTAACTGTAAGGAATATTTCCTTCCATTAGTACAGGATAACATGGAGCAGTTATGGGATTTGGTATGAAAGCTCAAAGCACTTTATAAGACATATTTTCCTATGGCTGCTTCTTTCAAACAAATTTTGAAAATGGGATAACCTACATAAGAGAAGTTCACACGACCCAAATATGTGCCCTTTATGTAGAGAGAATGAAGTATGTGTTCATCACCTTTTTGTTGCTCGTCATTTCTCATGGGAGGTTTCTAATGGAGTGAAAATATTAATAAGAGGTAAGGGGAAATTAAGTGGAGTAATCAAAAAAACTAATTTCATGGTTGTAAGATATTCAGGTGAGGAAGGATCAGTGTTTCGTTCATCCTTTCATGTAATGGTTTATGTGAACAACACATAATGATTATATTTTCAAAAACTTGGTTTACACCTCATTTTGGATTTACTATAAAATCAAAAGTGCATATGGTTTCTTCCTTGTTGCTTCAAAGCCTAAAAATAAAAGGAAGGTTATACCTTTAATCTTGGGTGAAGATGTTCCTTGGGGTTTCTTTGATGGTGCATGCCAAGGAAACCTAAGACCCTATGGAGCAAGTGGATCTATTCATCTCATAGGTCATCACGGATGGTTTCAAGTGTGGAGTTATCCAAGAAACAAATAATACAATGATGTTATTGGGAAGTTAACATCCTAATTAAACTTATAATTGAGATGGAGTTAGAGAAGCCCTAGGGGATAACAGATTTTATGGTTGTTATTCAATGGTTGCATGGACTTACATATAAAAGAATAAATATCAACCTTTTGGGGTTGTTAATAGAGGCTATGACGTTCGACAATAGATCTCCTTCATCCACACGTGAAGGGAGAACAATTCACAAATGATCTAAAAACATGATAGGATCTCCCTTTCATGATTTTGAATGATTCACTATAGAGATGGTGTTGTTTCCTAGTGGGAGTATTTTATAATGAATCGAGTAGTCCCCTACTTTCTTTTTTAATCAGTCTTTTGAATGTAATTGTGTGGTGATGAACTCTTTGTTTTTATTCTTCACCATCTATGTATATTTCAAGCATTGAACTATGAGTTCACTATGTCGAACAGTGTACACGTGCCTTTTATCTTATGTCCAAGTATATAGGAGAATGCTTGAAATATTTACGGTTTAGTTGTTTTTATATATGCACATGCATAATACAAAATGTATCTTTTGGTTTTGAAAGAAGTAAAGAGATGAAAATTTTCCTCTAATTTTTTTCCAAAATTTCCTCAAAGAAACCCTCCAAGTGCTTATTCACATTTCATTAATCGCACCCATCATAAATGTCATCAAAGTACAACATCAAATCCTAACCCAAAGGAACCCTATTTAACTTGAACTTGTTACATCTTAGTGCCCTGCACCTTGAAAAAGGTTTGTTCAACTTGATTGAACTAACCCAAGGGGTTTTTTCCTTTATGTGTGTATGTTTTTGGAGTACAACATGTACTTCTAACCCAAAGGGAATCTAATTGAACTCCTTACATCTCAGCGCTCTCCACCTTGAAACGAGTTTATTCAAACCTATTGAACTAACCCAAGGGCATTTTTCATGTGTGTGTGTGTGTGTCTACTAAACATGAACCCATTACATCTCAGTTTTGTTTGTCTATGAGAGAGACTACATTGAACTTGAACCCATTACATCTCAATTCTCTCCACCTTGAAATAGGTTTATTCAAACCAATTAAATTAACCCAAGGGGCTTTTTCAAGTTTATTCAAAATGATTGAACAAACCCAAAAGGATATTTTAGGTTTATTCAAACTGACTGAACTAACCCAGGGGGATTTTTCATGTATGCACATGTGTGTGTTATTCATAATGATTAAATTTAACATTGATATTTTTTATAACTCATTGTGCACATAATCAAGTTATTAGTGAGTTTTATCATCTTTAACTCCAAATATACAACTATAACATAAATGCATTCAATATTTTCAATAAAAATGTCAATTATATGTATGTAACAATACTAAAATACTAAATGTTATCACAATTTTTTTCCTCGGAAAAGAGCACGGGAAACCCTCGAGTACTTCCCCACATTTCGTGGATGGTAAACGAGGTAAACTGTTCGGCCTGATTATGGGCCTAACCCAGTGGGGACATCAAGTGAGGCCCTATACATGCTCCTGGCCATGGATTCGACCCTGAAACCTCATTAGAGAAAACAACGACACTCATCCACTTGAGCTAACCCATCGGGCTAATGTTATCATAATTGCATAGTAATTATTGCAATTAACTAGACATTATCTCTTGTTATATTTACATGATAGTTAATAGTCAGTGATACTCACTATACTTTGTCGTTGAGAGGAATCAATCAAAATTAAATCTAATCTATTTTTAAATATAATAACTATAAAATTATTTTTACATATCACAATGACAATGTGACAATAAAAATGATTGTAATTTTATATATCAATTAATTTTTTGTGTTTGTATTTCATAAATTGATGTTGATATTTGGCATTATATTGGTCATCCACATAATTTGTATGCATCCTCACATCTATTTAGTTCTCTTTATCGTCCACACTATTTGAATGTTGGTTGTGTTTCACCAAGATCACAAAGAAATTTGGCATAACTTAAAAAGATGAAAGTGATGGATTTAAGTTGGTTTATTTGATTATTATAGATTTTAATTATTATTATTATTATGGTTACTTTTTTAATATCATTTTAATTATATGGTCATTTTTTTAATATTTTTTACTATTATAGTTGGCTTTTGTTTTTTCACTCTTACATTTTTTATATTTTCTATTATTATGGTTGGTGTTTGTTTTAACATTTCTTTCATTTTAGTATATTAACATTATGTAATATTTTTTAATTGAAACAAATAGATTGTATTGAGTCAAAAATTGTGGCTTGATATATACTATGAAGTGTTAGAAAAATAACCGTGCTCGTTTCACCATAGACAATATCTCAATATTGTCACCCAACCATAGGCACAAATGCCACCCCCGAGCACCTTAACCTTGACAGAGAGAATAATTCTGGAAGAAAACCCGAGAACCAATATCCAACCAAGGTAGCATACCTCTCTCCAAAGCTAGCGTACCAAGCAGAAAGTCCAAACCATAACCAGGCAAAAATTCCAACCATAACCAAAGACCAAGTCATCACTATTGTAGCTGCAACTCTCCTCCAGTCATGTGCACCACTTGTCCTTCTGCAGTTGTGAGGGTGAGTGTGTGAAATGAGCTCTAGATCCCTCTTATTTATAGTCCTCCAAGTGACCTAACTGGTCCAAATTCTACTTATTGAGGCTAATAACTCAATAATAAATATTATCTTGAATCGACTTGTCTCCTAGGGTTATTATCCAACGTTTTAGGGTTTCTCTTGCTTCCCAAAATATTCTAGTCTTATCAGGGTTACAAGTATAGGTTAATACCTCCCACAACTACCATAATATCAAAAATCCCTCCTAGATAGGGAGGTATTAAAGGAAATGGTCTTGAGCACAAACATACCATTCAATCGGTAGCATCATCATAGCCACACATGCTATCTCGTGGTCAAATCATGAGCACCATCATCACTATCAGTATCATCTGATAGCATCAACTACATCATCTCTCGAAGCCATACCCCATATGAGTAATCGGGCATGATGTTGAATAAGTCACTCACTCCAAATATTGATACAAGAATCATTCTTCTAATCTGCACATACGTCCTAGAAGAATGATTGTCCTGGACCATTTTCCATAGGGAGAATGTCTATCCACTAGCAATTTGTCCTTCCTGGACCATTCTCCCCTTGGAGAATGTATGTCCATCAACATACTGACTATCCATCTAGCTGGTAATCATCTCCAATTCTAGTGATACTCTCCATGGCAATCAGAACAATGTCATCCAATAGAACATAATTGTGTATATCCATAGTAGTACACAACTACTACCCACTGGTACACAACCACTCCTAGTAGCACACAGCTACTAACTAGTGACACACAATCACTACCAGTGGATTGCATCCACCACTTTAGCATAAAAATATTGTCGAGAGACATACAATCTTCACAACAATCATATCATCTGATATTAACAATATCATGATACAAACTGAGTCATATGGGCCATTCTTCCACTCATATATGTGATATCTAGAAGAGAATCTGCCCTCAAAAGGTAAAACATCAGCCATGGACTATCTGGACTATTCTTTTCAAGCATAGAAAAATAATTGTCCCTGATTTCTTAGCATGGACCATTCACCTAACTAGGTCATTCCTCTGGCACTAATCATAGTGCAACTTGGAGAGAATGAGTCTACCCTAGGGAATTCTTGTCCTTGATTTTTGAACCTGGACCATTCACCTAACTGGGCCATTCCTCTAGAACTAAACATAGTGAAACCTGGAGAGAATGAGTATGCCCTAGGGAATGGTTGTTTGGACCATTTCCTATGGAAATGATTGTCCTGCACCAACCTCCAAAATGGACCATTCTTCGAAACTAATCAAAACTATGAACTTCGAAAGAATGACTACTCGACGAGGTAGACCATTATACTTGACCACTACTCAGAGTGACTGCCAAGAATAATGATTGTCCTAGATTATTCCCCCACACTAGCCACAAGGGGAATCACTATATATCGTACCTAAGCAATCTATCGGACCATTTTCATCACAAAAATGACTATCCGATCTGGATGATTTTATGAACTGGAAAAATGCATGTCCATCAGAAATCTTGAACCACTTTCCGAACTAGAAAGGAACTTCCCATTATGGACCATTTTCTGAACTGGAAAATTATTGTCCATAAATAAATAACATATCAGTGCTCCCTCCCAACCTAGGAGTAATCACTTCCTTTTCCAATAAGGAATTTGTCTCCAGAAGCCCCAGCTTGTCTCTTAAGTACGCAAACTTTTCATCTTGGACAAAGGCTTTACCAAAATATATGTTATCTGCTCATCTGTGGAGATATACTAGAGAACCACTTCTCTCTTCTAGACTTTATCACAGAGAATATAATGTTTGATCTGAATTTACTTTGGCCTGTCATGGAACACCAGTTTCTCTGAAAGCTTCACATAGCTCTAATATATCATGGTTGAATTCAACACTTGATCAGACGGTTCAAAAACCAACTTACGGAGCCACATTACTTTTGTACAAGCATCACAATCTGCAATATACTCTAGTTTTGTAGTGTTGAGTGCAACAGAATTATGTTTCTTGCTAGCCCATGACATCATGGTAAAGCTCAAACTGAAACTTATCCAAGTAGCACTTCTTCTGTCATCTGCACTCCCTGCCCAATTTGAATCGATAAATTCATGCAGTTATATGTCATAGTTTAAACGTCCCACAAAACAAATATCTGGCTTATTATTCTCCAAATACATTAACAAGCCAATCAATTGTCAATACAGAGACGGGTCTACTAGATTATAGTCTCTTCAACTTCTTCGGATCTGTTATCATGGGAGTTTTCCATGGATTTTCAATCCATCATTCGGACTTCTGAGTAACCATTCTGATACAATTTCTTTGTCATAGGAAGTTTTTGCCACGCTTATGTTGTATATGAGATGCTTCTGCATCAAGTTTCTTGAATCCATACAAGGTATTCTTTCATTTTCATACATGGGTATCTTTCTGGTATAACCTTCTTTCTCAATTTTCTTTATTGGGAAGAACAATATTTTACATGTAAATTTCAATCCATGGATACTGCAAGAGGTATATCTAGTTTACTAGAAAAAGTTGTCTTCATAGTCTTCTCCCTCCTTCTGAAAGAACCTCTAGTTCTGAATCTCACAATGCTTCCATTCATAAGTCTTTTTCACATTTTATTATATGCATTGTCCTTCATCACAACTTCCATTTCTTCTGCTTGATTGCTTCCAGTGGGTTCAAACCAAGTTGGTAGTCTTATGATTCTCGGTATAATAACTAGTTGTTCTGCCTTTTCTTTCTTTCTTGGAATCTTCATGTTCTTCCTCATGTTCTTCCTTAGATTTTGGGTCTATGGAGTCTTCTATATATTACATGCCCTCCCTTCCTAAATATTAAAACTTCTTTCTTTCGTCATAGGAACATGGATGTAGATGGACAACCAAGGATACTTAAGGCTTCTTTTCGAATAAAACTTCTTCTAGAGTCAAATTGAACACGCGTTGCTTATCATGGAAGCTACTTTCAATGGAAATATACTGTACAATCTTCACGGATTCTTCAATGGATCATATCAATTAGGATTAGCTCCCTCCTAATCTTGGCGTCATTCTTGAATGCATGCTCTTCTTTTGGAATTATGCAATCAACTCCCTCCATATAAGAGAGTCAATGCTTCTATTTGCAAAGTGTCACAAGTTTTATTCTAGTTTCCTCTTGATTACTGACTTATTTCTGGTCTCTTCAAGTTTGATTCTGATTGTGGACCATCTGGAAGTTGTTACTTATATAATGGCTTCCACGGGAATTGTCACCAAATATTGTCAACATACTTCATCTGTTTAATGTGTATTGTAGTCATTGTAATAGCAATCCTTATCTTGTTATTCTTCCATAGGTATTGTTTCACTGACCATATTTTCTTCTATGCGTGATATGTACAGGAACTATGTAAACATGGTACAAGAGCTATGAATAATATTGTTACCTTGACTAGAAGAAGAAGTTTGTTTTATCATGCTTGTCTTTCTTTGAAGGTTCCCTTTCTTCGGAAACTTTTGCTTCGTATGTTTCCTTCCTTTTCTTTAACTCGGGGCAGTGGTTCCTATAGTGACCATATTTTCGATGTTGAAGCATTGTATTTTTGACATATCCTTTTCTTGATTTGGTTTCTTCCTTAAGCCAAACTTCCTCTTATTCCTAAGATTCTTGAATTTTGTTGTGAAGGCTTGATCATCATATTTCTTTTGGGATTTCTCTTTTGCACTAATCCTTGATTCTTCTTGTGCACAGCAAGTCCAAAATTATTCAAATGTGGGATACTCCTTTCTTGTGTTCATGCTCGCGGAAAATGCATCCCATGTCTTGGGAAGGCCATTGAGTACTATATTTACTAGTTCCTTTTTTGAAATGATTTCTTCAATAGCTTGTAGTTGATCTCTTAACTGATATATTCTTACAAAGTATGATGTTATGTTGTCATCATCATTCATTTTCATGTCACGGAGCTCATTCTTCAGACTCATTACTTGTCCAATGTTTCTGACTGAGAAGAGGTTAGTTAGGCCATCATACATCTTCTTAGATGAGTCAAGTTGAGAGATGTAGGGTATCAAGTGGTATTTTACAGATTCCACTATAATACTCATAGTGTTGATGTCATTGTTCTTTAAATTCTCCATAATTGCAACGTTCTAAGGTTCCTTCTCTTTTCCTGCTTCAAACTGTGGTTCCATGATCTTGCCTTTCACGATATCCAACACTTTATTCCTGGAAAGGATGAGGTCAATCCTTGTCTTACATGCTCTGAATTTAGAAGCCCCTTCTAACTTGTTTTCTAACTTCATAGAGTATTTCATGATTGCTTTGACTTGGTCAACCTTTGATTTTGACTTGGTCATCCTTTGAATTTGACCAAAAAATCAAACTTGACGCCTTACCTTGCTGAGAGTACCAAGAGGTACGCTAGGCTAGGGTGCACTAGGATATCCAGGAATTAGGTCAAGCTCTTCACTTAAGGTGCCTTAACAAGAGGGTTAGGGTTTCGTTGTTGCAGCAAAACTTTGACTACAACTGAAACTATAACTGAGAAAATCTTCCCAATCTATCTTCCAGTGGTTAGATTGTCTGAAGATAGTGTGGGCCCATAACCTGTTATAAAAATAGGTGTGCTAGTTTCACCATAGACAATATATCAATATTGTCACCCAACCATAGGCACAAATGCCACCCACGAGCACCTTAACCTTGATAGAGAGAATAATTTTGGAAGCAAACCCTAGACCCAATAGCCAACCAAGGTAGAGTACATTTCTTCATAGCTAGCGTACCAAGAAGAAATTCCAAACCATAACCAAGTATAAATTCCAACCATAACCAAAGACCAAGTCATCATTGCTGCAGTTGCAGCTCTCCTCCATTCATGTGCACCACTTGTACTTATGTAGTTGTGAGAGTGATTGTGTGAAATGAGCTCTAGATCCCTCTTATTTACAGTCCTCCAAGTGACCTAACTAGGTTGACTTCTACTTTTGGAGGCCAATAACTCAATAATAAATATTATCTTGAGTCAACTTGTCTCCTAGGGTTATTATCCAACTTTTTAGGTTTTCTCTTGCTTCCTGGAATATTCTAGTCTCATCAGGGTTACATGTAGAGGTTAATACCTCCCGCAACTACCATAATATCAACATGAAGGTTACATGCAACCATTTTGGAGGAATCTCCTAGTGCTACCAACATTGGGGGATTTCCAAGCAAAGATTTTCTTCAAAACCTTGTTTACATGAATAAATTTGGATAAACTGGGAACAAAGTCTGATGCATGAGAAATGCATATCTAAAATAGGTTCCAATGTTGGTTTTGTGACATGTAGCCATCATCTATTAACTTGACTGTTTACTTTTTTCTTCTTAGAGGATTCTATCTTTTTCTCTATCCAATCTTGGTAAGATGTGACTTGATTGTAGAATTCACCTTTCTTCTTTTTAGTGCAACTAAATCAAAACCAAAGTCAAAATCATAATCAATTTATTGATGCTTTTATTATTCTTAAATACCCAATATAGAACAAACTACAATGTAAATACATTCATATTTTTTAATAGTAATGTCAATAATTAGTAATTAATATAAGTAGAACAGTTGATGTTTACATTTTGAGTGAGCATCCTTTCTAAGTAGCACTAGTAACTAAAGACTAATGGAGGAAGATATTCAAATTTCCAATGGGGAAGAATATATCGTAGATTATTCAGCGGATCTACTAGAGGGAATGGGACCAAACTACATTTTTTTAAGCATTGGTGACTCTTTGTCAAGAGAAATTATAGTTAAGTCTTGTTTGTAAAACCCTAGTTTATATTTAGAAAATTATTATGAATATTCTATGGTGGAACACTCTCTTTTCTCTCAAGGAGAAAAAAGAGGGGGATATTTGAAGCAATAAGTTTGTTCAAGGGAAAGGAAGCAACCCTTTCCTCCAACCATATACTTACACCTAGTCCCTCACATCAATAATTTGGATTTGCATCCATGTCAAAGGAGAAAGGGATTTTTTTTTCTCATCCAAGGAACCAACAAGATATGACGGGCGGGAATTTACCCCTCAAAATATGAATACATCATCCAAAGGAGAAATGAAAGTTGCTACAGGTAATCAATATAAAACCCTAAACCAAAGAGGGATCATAGAACTAAATCCTCAAATTCAACTACAACTATTTATCCAGATAGAGGACCAAGGGGCTTCGAAATAAACATTATTTTAATGGTTTATCATAAAGAAAAAGTCAATTGAAGGAGGTAAGGATACAATCATGAAAATTTAGATTGAGGAGAAGGAAGATCAAGGCAGAAAATTGAGTAAAAAACATATTGAGGTTAGTGGTGGGGAAGGGAGTGACAATTGAAGATATAGGTAGCATTCAAAAAATAGGATAAGTCGGTAAGTTCCATGGACAATCTATATCGAAAGGTTCTTTAGGGAACTGGGTGGCAATGAACTAGAGTAAATTTTTGGGTTATGATCCACCCTTTCAAATTGTTGGGTTTGGATCACATTTCTATTTCAATAGGATAAGGATAAGGATCTAATAGAAAGAAGGCATTGGTTATGGAACAATACCCACTTGGCCCTTAAGGAGTGGGAACCATATTTCAATCCAAACAAAGAGTTGGTAATGATGCAAGCGATCTAGGTCAAGCTACTGGAACTACCTATTGAGTTATGGAAGGAACAAGCCTTGGAAAGTATTGGGAATGCATTGGGTAAGTTCATAACCCTATGTCCAAACCACGACTATAGCTCTAACATCATTTTTACGAAACTATGTGTGTCACTACTATTGGGACTACATGAACATAAATTATTATTTCCCTCTTCTCAAGGAGAAGGGTTCTATCTCATATTTGAAAACATCAAATGACCAAAATCAAATTGCCTCCTTATGTCGAAGGGATATACAACATGATAAAGTAGGTCAATGGACTGGAAAGGGGTTTACTTAAAATATGAAGGGGAAAGGTTTACAAGAGGGAAGTATACACTAGATTGTAGACCCAAAGCATATAGAAGGCCCATTAATGTTAGGAAATAATTTGGGAGGAAGGGATAGGGACACATACTCCCAAATTGACCTGGAATATCAATATGGAGTATCAATAGATGCCACTATTCCAAAATAGGAGAGGATAAATGATACTTAGGTAGAACCAAAAACAAAATTCCTATGGCAAGGAAAGTAGATGGTAGTGGCACAAAGGAGTTAGAGCTAGGGGAAGCTCAAAAGGAAGAGGAAAAAAATTAAATTACAAGAAGCATATGAATATTACAAATGATTTATGTGATGACTTCCACATTGAAGGATATCATAACCCAAGACAAAAAAATTTGAAATGGCCCAATGAAGAGAAAAAAAAAATCCATACCATCTTCATTCTAACAAACCTAATATGGGTGATGGTAAAGACTCAAAAGTCATGGGAGGAATCCAAATGTATGGAGGAGATCTTGTCATGGGTTCTATACAAGGGTAGAAATCATATATGCATTGAGCTATGGAGAATGTTCAAAGAGAATTTAAAGCAGGTAAACAAGCTACCATCTCTGGGACCCATAGAGCACGAAAGTCCTCAAGAAAGATTAAAAAGTGATGCTTATCTCTATGATTATTTGGGGGTTGGGAGAATCCCATAAGAAAATTTCCATTCAGAGGTTGGTTAGCTCTCACAATGTTGATGTCCTTTGCAAGTAAATCATGGTCAAGCCCAATGTAGTAATAAGTTCCTTGAAAGAGGTTTTAAAGGGATGGGAATATGTGGCTACGAATTTTAAAGTTAGATCAAGAAGTCTACTAATTGATTGGAACAAAAAATGTTGGGTGTTATCTTCATATCAAATTATTTAAGTATCCAAGTGGAATTACAATCAAGACATTCGATCTTTAACATCTATGGACCTTACTCCAATAGGAAGGAATTCTAGGTGTTGTGGTTTGGGAAATACACCACTAGAAGAGGAAATGTAATAGGATCAGCCCTAAATTTCATAATGAGAAGAGGAGAAGTGTGGGGCTCAAATGGAAATATGGATCCCCTTACTTCATCCATGAAATTGAAGAAACAAACATGTGCAATATTGACCCTACCAAAATGACTCCAACTTGGAGAAACAATCATTTTGGGGATGAGGGTATCTCCAAATGATTAGAAGGGATTTTGTTTCAATTGGAATACTCATGGAAGTTGATAGGATTAGATCCTAGGTGGGTCCAAGGGAGTTCTCTAATCATTCCCCTATATTCCTTCAAATGGAGCTGGATGATATCAAACCACTAACACGATTCAAATTTAACCGTAATTGCCTTGAGGATGAGGAATATATGGAGATGGTAAATCAAGAATGGAAGCATATAGACAAAGGTAAAGAAGGGACAAAAATGCCCAATTTTGTGAGTTCGTAGAAAATATCAAACAACAAACCAAAGAATGGATCAAGGAAAGGAAAAATGATGGTCATATGGACCTAAAGATAGTGGAAGCACATATAGAGTATATATATGAGAGTAATTCTAATGGTGTATTTAGTGAGGGTGATCAATTGTCCCTAAATATGTTGGAGGGAGATGGAAGGGATTTATTGAATTGTGAAAGTCCACAATGGAGTTTGAAAAGCAAATTCATATGGGTTCAAAAAGGGAACAAGAACTCTAGATACTCTCACAACTTTACAAAAATAAGAAAAAGCTCAAAAACCATCTAGAAATCATGAATCATGAGGGACAAAAAGTCAGTAGCTTCAAGGAAGTATCTTAGGCTAGTACATCACACTTCAGTGTTTTCAAAGAACTACAAGTGGCTAATATTGCAGAAATAGTAAAAATATCTTATTTCAGTGGCTAAGGTTTATCAATGGGAACCAAAATGAGCAATTGATGGTCTCCAAAGAAGAACTAAAGGAAGTAGTCTTCTCCTTTCAATGAGATAAGCGCTCAAGGTCGGAGGAGTGGAAAATAGAATTCTACATTGGATTCTCTGAGATTTTCAAGGAGAATTTGTTTGTAGTTGTATAAAATTATAGATATTTTGAGAAAATCCTTGAGACCATTAATTAAACATGTCTCTCATTGATTGATTCAGGTGTATATTGGTGGCCACCCACCTATTCCAACTGGATCCTCTTGTCAGTTTTTAGTTCATCATGTTCTTCTGTAATTCTTTGTAATTGTGGGTTCTACACTTCTAGGGTTGTTTAACACCCTACATATCTTCCAAATGGATACCGGTGGCCTCTCACCTAATCCAACTGGCTTATTTTGTATGTTTTCATGTCATCACATCTTGTTGTACTTCCAGGGCCATTTTGGAGCCCTAAATAGTGTTTTTTTGGCTCACCACAGTCAAACTATAGATGGAATTAGAGTTTGATGATGTAATGTGTAGTTCTCTGAAATACCTTTCCAACGGGCTATCATGCACCTAAAACGGAGGTCATATGCAAAAGTTAAGACCCCAAGAAGTTGAGGTACCAACTTACCCATAGGGGCCCACATGACTTTTGGCGTTTCACCTCCTAGGGTTAGCTTTTTGGATGTCTAGGGTATTGGAATTCATGAGTAATATAAAAAAGGCATTTGGAACCTCATTGTAATAATTCTACTCAGACGAATGTGTGTATCAGCCACATCTCTTCTCAGACATAGCTACCACCATTCGAGAAAGTGTTTCAGTTCTATAGTTTTACAGTTTCATCCTATTTCATTTATTCAATAGAATATATTGTTCAATGGATATTTGTGTTGTTCTTCATATATTTGTGTTTATTGTATCCAATCCGTTAATCAGTTCGTTCCACTCCTAAATCCAGATCAGTGGTATCAGAGAGGTCTGCTCTTCATTTATTTTTCTTTGTGCATGTCCCGAGATCTAGGTACAAAAATTTGGGACTTGAACCAATCAATTCGTTACAATATCGGCCACGTTGATCCTGACAAAAACCCATGGGAGATGAAAATAAAGATGATGGAGCAGGGGATCCTTTTAAATCGTTTCTCGAGGAATCCCTTGTGCGACAAAGGAACGAAATTATGGAAAACTTTGCGCAGATCCTTCGACGGGTGCCCATAGGAGAAGCATCTTCAACAAGAGGCCATCCAACCCCCTTCAAGGTACAAGTAAATTTTGATATTCCATTCTTTGAAGGACTGGTAGATGTGTATTTTGTAGATAAATGGTTGAATGTGCTCGAAGGGTATTTTTCGGTCCATAATTTTTCTGATAGGGAAAATATTACTTTTTCACTCCTCAAGGTCGTCCCCCATGTTAAGGACTGGTGGGACACTTACTTTGAGCAAAGGGACATAGAGGAATCTGCAATATTTGTGGTTTCCCCTACATGGGATTCCTTCTAGGATGCCATTAAAGAACAGTATTACCCTAGTGGAAGCTACAAGGACTAGTACACCATATGGACCACTCTACATCAAGAAAGGGACCAGATAGTACCAGATTTCACCAATATTTTCCATACCTTGCGCACCAAGTTGGGTATCAAGGACTCTGAGCAACATTTGGTGCTCAAATATTGTGGTTTTTCATAGATACATTCAAACAAAAATGGAGTTTTTGGACATCACCTCATTGGGTACGGATTATAGATATGTTGTCAAGATCTAGCAAAAATTTAAGAAGAAGAGACGAGAGTTTGGATATGCAAAATCCTCACAGTCGAAGTAGGGAAAAGGCAGAACCAACCCACACAGTAAGGGACAGAGAAAATATGGCCACTCTCAGGAAAACTATTGCAAGCCACAACACAAGAAGGAAAATGAGAAGACAAAGAAGTACACGGGAAAATGGTGTGAATACCATAAAATCCCTTGGCAAAACACTGAAGAATGTCGCTCCAAGTAGTCACCCATGGCTGAGTTGAAGGGTTCCGAGTCAGAGGTCAATTCTTATTCCAAATCAAATCCAGAAGGAGGGAAGCGGATTATCGATGTTGAACCCAGTTCCATTGTCGCTACCACCAAAGTCCAGCCAAGCGAACCATAAGAACTAGAGGAAGGGGAACGCCTCTTTCACTCACAGATGTGGATAAAGGGGGCTCCACTTCATTTCATTATCGATAGCGGTAGTCAGAAGAACCTAATATCAGAAAATTTCGTCAAGTGTTTGGACCTGTCGATGACACCGCACTCACAACCCTACACCATCGGATGGCTTCGCCAAGGAAGATATCTTTGTGTCAAACAACAGTGTCGTATGCCCTATGACATCAAGCCCTTCAAAGATGAGGTATTGTATGATATTTCTCCCCTTGAATTTTGTGATGTTCTTTTAGTACAACCATATTTTTGGAAGCATCATTATGTATGAGTCTATACCTCGCAGTGTTATTATTACTTTGGGTAGACAATTGTACAAGATACTAGAGGTAGCGTCGCCTATCGCTATTTCTTTAATATCTACTAAGCAATGTAGTAAGGTCATTTCATAGACCGAGAAGTTTGTCTTCTTTGTGATCCATGCTCACAGTAAGCAGAAGGTCATCACCACATCTTTGGCCTCTACCCAGATCCTCTCTTTACAGCAGAAGCAAGTGGACACGATCATGGAAGAGTACAGAAACATCTTCTCCTCACCCATCAAGGTACCGATGCACTGCCAAGTCAAGCATACAATTGATCTAACCCTCGGTGCACCTCTACCTAATGGACCATTCTATCATTGCTCATTGATGGAAAATTATGAAATCAAGTGTCATATCCAAGAGATTCTTCAAAAGGGACACATTATACCCAGCTCCTCCCCTTGCGGAAACCCTATTGTACTGGTGCAAAAGAAGGACAGGACCTGGAGACTCTACATTGATTACAGAGCATAAAAAAAAAATCACAGTCAGAAACTAGTACCCAATTCCCAGGATTGATGACCTTCTTGACCAACTCAAGGGGGAAAAGTTCTTCAGCAAGATTGACCTAAAGTCTGGCTACCACCAGGTTCCCATCGAACCAACCGATGTCTGGAAGACTGCTTTAAAATATAAAGAAGGTCTCTTCGAATGGTTGGTCATGCCCTTTGGCATAACAAATGCACCAACCACTTTCATGAGGTTTATGGATGATGTATTGATACCCTTAACCAACTCTTTTGTGGTGGTATATTTGGATGACATCCTCATCTTCAGTAGAACTTGGGAGGATCACATGCGACATATTCAGCAGGTTTTGATCACTCTGCGATAGCACAAGCTATATGCCAACTTGGAAAAAATTTCCTTTGGCATGAACAGGGTCCAATACTTGGGCTACATTGTTGATGAGCATGGGGTACATGTCGATCCCGCTAAGATCCAATTCATTCTTGACTAGCCAGCCCCGACCACACTAACAGAGCTTTGAATCTTCTTGGGACTAGCCAATTTCTACCGACGGTTCATGTCGATATTCTCCCATATTGCATGGGCCCTCAGCCATGTGACCAAGGGAAGTGGTAGGGAAATGTTTGTGTGGGGGAAGGAACAACAAAGAGCATTTGATGATCTGAAGCATCCCTTGTGCTCAGCTCCAATACTCTCCTTGCTTTATCTGCAACAACCGTTCGAGATTGAGACTGATGCAGCTGACTATGTTGTAGGCACAGTTTTAACTCAGCACGGTCATTCGATGGCATACCATAGTGACACACTCTCAAATACTATATGTAAATACCCCACCTATGACAAGGAAATGTATTACATTGTAAAAGATTGTCGTCAATGGAAAAATTACATTCTGGGAAAGGATATGATCATCCACACTGATCAAAAGCCTCTACAGTTCATACAGACATAGGGGAACTTGCAGAACAATCACCATTAGAAGTGGTCCACCTACCTACAGCAGTTCTATCTCAACATAAAGTATAAGATAGGGAGCACAAATAGTGTCGTTGACTGCCTCAGTCGACCTCTTGTAACTTGACTCACCACTGTGCTCCATTCATGTGGACATGAGGCATATGAGTGGCCCCAACTTTATCAGCAATATCTAGACTTCTCCACCACCTGCAATCTCTTGGGTACAGGCGCGATTGTCACCAATTTTCACATTCAGGACGGGATGTTATGCCATCTGGGCCATCTCTGTGTTCCTGAAAGTGAGCGTGCAAAGATGATTTGGGAATCCCACTATAGTTGGGTGGCGGGACATTTTGGCATGGAGAAAACTGTAGTCATTCTCCAGAAACATTTTTATTGGCCAAAACTTCGACAGGACGTTAGCAAGTATATCAAATCTCGCACTGCAAGTGCCATTTCCAAGCCAACCATCAATAAGAAAGGATTATAAAGCCCTCTTCCTAACCCCGAGAAGCCTTGGAATTCATCTCAATGGATTACATGTTTGGCCTTCTGTCCACCAAGCAAGGCAATGATTGTGTATTTGTGGTAGTTGATCGGTTTTCGAAGATGGCCATCCTCACAGCCTGCAAGAAGAACATCACAATGGAAAATACTGCCAAGCTCTTCTTTGAACGAGTGTGGGTCCATTTTGGGATACCACATACCATCATATCCGACCGGGATAGCAGGTTCCTCAACACATTTTGGTCAAGTATCTGGTCACTGTTGGACACCAATCTCACTAAATCCACCACTTTTCACCCCCAAACATACGTCCAAATAGAGGTCGTCAATCGGATGATTGTGCACATCCTGCGCATGTACAACTCTAAGAATCCA
This sequence comes from Picea engelmannii, assembly GCA_009831015.1. Classification (NCBI taxonomy): domain Eukaryota; kingdom Viridiplantae; phylum Streptophyta; class Pinopsida; order Pinales; family Pinaceae; genus Picea; species Picea engelmannii. Next base: position 602,753 of record ML779284.1, read on the forward strand.
CATACATAGGATGAGAGTATCCCATATGTTTATCATAGTTACAATGAAGCTCTCCATAGCTCCACTGGCCATAGCCCATTTCAGGTGGGACTGGGATTCAAACCCTTGGGTCCCATTGATGTTGCACTACCTCTGGCAGCCACACAGACACACTCTTCCCATGTTCAATATGATACTAAAAAATCCACCACATTCATTAAGTGGATTCATCACATCCGTCAACAGGTCCAGGAGATTTTTCAAAAAGCCAATGCTAAGTACAAGCAGCGCCATGATCAACAAAGGGTACCGCACCAGTTTCAGGTTGGAGACAAGGTCTGGTTACACTTGCAAAAGGATTGTCTTACAGGGCCCCATAGGAAGCTCCGCCCACTTCTTTATGGGCCTTACACCATCACCAAGGTTGTGGGTAAAAATTCTTTTGAGCTCAACACTCCACCATTTCTTGGCTTGCACCGAGTGTTCAATGTGGACCTCCTTCGGCCATATTCCCACCATTATTGGATACCTCATAAATCGCAGAACAGATGACACCAACAGAGCTAAACCATGATTGCATGGAACAAGCATCCACTGATTAGATAGTGGACACACATATCAAGGGCACTCGCCAGCAGAGGATCCATCTTTATCGGGTTGTCAAGGCAGGGCATCTCCTACACCAAGGCAAGTGGCTCACTCAGGGACAAATCCAGCAAAATTTTCCTCGCATGATGGGGTAACTCAACGCAATGGAGATGATTGCTTCCTAAGGGGGGAGGATTGATCCAGGTGGATATTGGTGGCCACCCACCTATTCCAATTGGCTCCTCTTTTCATTTTTTAGTTCAACACGTTCTTTTGTACTTCTTTGTAAATGTGGATTCTACACTTATGGGGTTGTTGAATCCCTACATATCTTCCAGGTGGATACTGGTGGCCTCTCACCTAATCCAACTGGCATATTTTGTATGTTTTCATGTCAGCACATCTTTTTGTACTTCTAGGGCCGTTTTGGATCCCTAAACAGTGTTTTTTTGGCTCGCCACAGTCAAAATGAAGACGGGGTCAGAGTTTGATGGTGTAATGTGTAGTTCTTTGAAAGACATTTCCAACGGGTTATCATGCGCATAAAATGGAGGTCGTATGCTAAAGTTATGACCATGAGAAGTTGAGGTAACAACTTACCCATAGGGGCCCACATGACTTTTGGTGTTTCACCTCCTAGCGTTAGGTTTTTGGATGTCTAGGGTTTTTGAATTCATGAGTAATATCAAAAAGGATTATGGAGCCTCATTGTAATCATTTTGCTTAGACGAATGTGTGTAGCAGCCACATCTCTTCTCAAAGATAGCTACCACCATTCGAGCAAGTGTTTCATTTTTGTAGTTTTAAAGTTTCAGCCTATTTCATTTATTCAATAGAAGATATTGTTCATTGGATATTTGTGTTGTTCTTCATATCTCTATGTTTATTGTATTCATTTTGTTAATCAGTTTGTTCCACTCCTAAATCTGGATCATTGATCCCAAAAAAAGACTCACGGGAATCATTTGAGGATTTTCGAACAATATATTTATGCAATGCTCTTTATAAAATCATAGCTAAAATTATTGCTCGGAGGATCAATCCAATACTTTCCAAGTTAATTTCCTTACAGAGATTTGGCTTTTAAATGGTATAAAATGGGAATGGCACAAGAGGCCCTACACATAGTGAAAAAAAAAAGGTGCATGCTTTCATTATTAAAGTGGATCTCTTGAAAGCTTAGGATAATGTCTCTTGGCTCTATATTAGACTTATTTTGATACATGTCAGTTTCAGTTTTCCCTTAGTAAATTGGATAAAGTGTTCCATTTCTTCAACCTCTTTTTCGTGTTGATAAATGGATATGCAGCTCCCTTTTTTTAAACCATATCAAGGGTTTGAACAGAGCTACCCTTTATCACCATTGTTATTTTGAATTGTCATGGAGGAGGGATAAGAGGGATCAAAATGTGAAAGAATCCAATTTTAACGCAACTCCTCTTTGTTGATGACAACTTGTTGTTTGGGAATGGATTAGTAGGTGATTCCCTAAAGATATAGGAAGTCTTAGGGTTGTATATTAAATCCACGAGGTAGTTGAGAACTACTCATAAATAATCCTTAGTTATGTGTTTGATCCTAGAGGATCAAGGTAGACATCTCTAAAATATCCTCCAATTTATAGAAGTTCCATTTCAAAAGGGGATCAAGTATATTGGCTTCCAAATTAAAGCAAATGAATATGGTTTTAATGACTCAATATGGATGTATACCAAAATAGAAAAAATTATTGAAGCTTGGTGTAATAAGTGGTTATCTCTATGGGAGATTAACACTAGTGAATTATGTACTATGACCAATATCAGTCTACTATCATTCAATTGCACATATTCCATTAGGGATTCAAAAAAAGATTTGGAAAAAACAATTAACTTCCTATGGAGCGGTAAAAAGGACTAAGATGTAATAGCATGGGTTAACTAGCATACATTGTCAAGGAAAAATTCCCTAGGTGGATGGAAGCTTAAGAATATTCAAATGTTTATGAATCCCTTAGTGGGGAAAATCCTTTCGATACTTTTCAAAAGTGAAGGCCTCTGGCTTAGCATCATGAGATCAAAGTATATAGAGCCACTATGATTGAGGAGTGGATTTAGAAGGAACCAAAGTCTTATCACAGTTGTTCAACAGTTTGGAATTGGTGGACTCTTTTACCATTGTAGGCTTTTGGCTAACCCAAAATATTGTAAATGGGAGAAAATTCAAGGTGGGGGTAGCTACGAGGATAGGGGGAAAATACCCTTATCTTTTATCTCCATATTTAATAACTTTTCTTTACAACCATAATATTCACAATCTAAGTGATATACAAGGGGACTTGGCTATAGAGTGGAGGAGATATACTCAGAGCCTCATACATAGTGAAATCAAGTTAAAGGTTGGAGAATATGTTATACTATGGTAAAAAAAACACTTCATTAGGTATGTACACAACAAAACTTGGTTATGCTTATATCTTTGCGGTAGTTGTTAGATTGGAGAAAAAGTGATGGTGGAAAACATTGTGGATAGTGAAGGAGCCTTAAAGGTAAAAATATTTTTCTAGTTGGCCTAATCCAACATGATTCCAATATGGGACTTTCTACAAAAGCAGTCCAAGCATGCCCTAGGTGGTGTATATTGTGTCACTATCAAGAAGAAAATATCAGTCATTTGTGCGTTAATTTCCATTTCACATAGGTAGTGTTCACAATTGATAGAACTTTGTTTAAGGGTGCAAGGAAGTGGGAAACTAATTCACTAGTTAGGGCATTCACATTATGATTCAAAGATAAATTTGTCAAGAACTTAAAATCATTTCAAAGAGCAATGTATTGGGCCATATGGTGCTCTTGTAATAAGTGTTTTACAAAATTTTACATTGCTTCAAATAATCTAAAGACCCAATTAGAAACCTAATCTAAGGCATCTCAATCCATTAATAATCGATGAATGGAGACCATGGTATTTCTTTGATAGAGCCTTCCATGACAATCTAGGGAAGTGAGGATCGGGTGGATGCTTCCATCTAAATCATTCTGATGTCATTTTCATATCTCTTTGATTGGGCTTTGGTATCAATAATTGGGCAAAGTTATCATCCTCAGTAGCTTTGATGAGGATTGCAATAGAGAGGTGGCTAGGGGATCTACTGGTATTTGGGGAATATTTTAATTGACTAGTTAAATGGCATATCTAATTTTTAAAAAGTGGGTTTGGAGGCAATAATGGTCTAAATATTGAAAATGAGGGCAAGCTTCAAAGTAGTTTCCTTTTCTCAAAGCATCGGAGCCTCGTACATAGTGTAATTAAGTTAAAGGATGGAGAATATGTTTTACTCTAGTAAAAGAACACTTCATTAGGTATGTACACAACAAAACTTGGTTATGATTCTTGTTGTTGCCTTTATACACACCTCTAGTTACGTGGAAGAAATATTCAATCCACTGGGTGTGTCATTGGGGGCAACTCTCGATTCAAGGTGTTGTCACATGATCCACAACTACTCTGTCTAGGATAACTCTTAGTGAATCCAAGGGGGGTAGTCCCTAATAAAATAATCTAAGGCTCAAACTAAATCTAAGCACAATTATTATTCTAGGAGTTTATTCAAAGCAAAAGTATAAAGCAAGTAAATATATTCTAGCAGCATAAATGACACATAAAAGGAAATTTCTTATGATAAAAATATCAACAAGTAAAGCTCTTATACATAGATGATATAAAATGAAAGCAAATGTTGATACTTTCAAGTAAATGACAATAAGAAAAATGAAATGGAGACCAATGCTAATAAGTAAATTTGTTGTTGTGAAAAATGAGAATGTACTGCAATGCTCTTGTAAATTTTATTATTAAGAGTGAATTCTTAAGTTTTTAGGTTCAATGTGAAGTGGCTCTTGTGAGTGCAAGCCACAAAATGTGAAATGTGTGTAAAGTGACAACAAGAAAGAAAATATAATCTAGATTTAGCCCCTTATAGGCTATCCCTCAAATTGGATGCAAAAGAACTATGTTGGAGGTCCAACGGGGAGAGTATCCCTATGACTTCACACACACAAGTTCAAAGAGTAATGTTGGAGGTCCAACACAAGGAGAACTGAAATGTGAAGGAGCATCCCTTCTAACTTCACTTGTAAAACTCCATGCATTGTCCCAATTAAAAGATAGAAACTAATAGATTGTCCTACTAAACTAAATTTGCACTCACAAACCCATGTTCTACGTGGAAATTGCTTCAAAAGATCAAGCCTAAGCTCGCAAAGGAAGGGTCGGGAACATATTGAGGGGAGATGAGGGGATGGCTTATTTCGAACTTTGAAATACTGAAAGTAAAAATGTTGAAATGAAATTAATCTAGAAATTAAAAAATAAATAAACTAAGATAGTCTAAGAAATTGAAATTTAAACTAAGTTAATATAAGAAATTGAAATCTAAACTAATGTTATGTGGTGATGTGATTGATTTTATGGTTTTTTTAGCTTTTTCACTTAATGAAAATTGAGATCATAAGCCAAAATGAGAAAATTCCAATCACACAAAGGGTGAATGAAGATTGGGCATTGTGTAGCCCAATGATTTTATTAATCTTGGTTACAATATTTTTTCTTTAGGATGACTTGTGATCATTCATTAAGGGAGATCACCAGTTTTTTTACAAGTTTTCAGTGAATTTGTTGATGAATGGGGTGCTCTCAGGGGTCCCGGATAGTCCAAATCTACCAAAATCGAATTGAGTATCCTCCTATTTGTTGACCAAACTATGAAAACAGCAAGCAAACAAGACTAAAAGATGCCCAAAAACACTTTAGAAGTGCCTTTGGACAATGTTAGAAAAGACGCAAACTTATAGTAAAAATAAAATCTAAGTAAAAGGAAAGTTAAACTAGCAATTTGCAACACTAAAATAAGCCAAATGATAAACTTTTTTAGTCGTTTTGTTTGTTGTTCAAAACAGCAAACAAATGATAACTAAACTTGCTAGATATTGAATTGAAAGTGCGTTAAAAGAAACTACATTTTAGCCTTTAAAGATCTAGATGAAAATGACTTGCTAAAAAATTGATTCTTATGATAGATCTAGCTTTAGATAATGAAATCAAACTCGAATCTAGATCTAACTTGTATGCATTCCAAAATAAAACGAAATCTGACTTTTCAACTCGATCTAGATCTACTTATTGCATGCAAATGAAGGAAATCAAAGAAACTTTGAAATTTATGAAATAGAGAAAGCACAAGCTCGATAGCTTGGAACGCTTGGGCAATGGGGTCTCCATGGTGGCATTTTTTGGTTCTACTTGTGATGTTTGACCGATAGGTGGCTCCCTAAATGGAGAGTTATGATGCCTTGGGATTTTAGTGCATGTATTGTATTTTCTCTATCAAAAATATACAATACACTTTTTTAAAGTGGAAAAGGTTTTTTTATTAAATGTAAATAGTAATATTAAATATTATCTTAATTGAATAGTAAATATTGCAATTGAATTCCCCGAATGGGGTGATAGTGGGAGACACTTGTCAAGAGGAACAGCCGGGAGAGAGCCACCATGGTGTAAGCCACATGACATACATGTGCCTCCCCCTCCCACCACCTTAATTCTCTTAAAGCCTCATTGCATGAGACAGGGCGCCATTAATCTCAGTGCGCCTTGCTCTGGCTATTCGTCCTTTCAATGGACCAGCGCCATGGCTCTGTATTTACTATGCGTGTGTGTTGGTTTAATGTATGGAACCAGCGACTCGGATATTATGAATTGCACCAAGTGCATTGGACGCCTCATTCTCCTGTGTTCGAATCCTCCAGAGCTCGGCCTTCCGTTCAGTTTCTCCTACACCTGTTATCGTTCTCTCCTGGGTGTTTTTTCCCTCACTATGTCTCAGAGATGCCGAGACAGAGGAGAAGTCCAAACGAGGCTCAGCATGGCATCCCATCTGATCACGTCTGGCCCTCCGCCCCCCGCCTGCACCTTCCCACAGCTCCTCCTCCTCGTCGCCTTCCTCGTCCTCCTCCCTGGCGCAGTCGAGCCACAGTCCCAATAGCCTCTCGCCCCTCTCGTCGCCTTTTGCTTGCAAGTTGGAGTGGTTTGATCTCTCGAGGACTTCTCTGGGATTTAACCCAGTCCCCCTTGGAGATTTGGCCTCCGCCTCGTAGTCAATACCTATGGCTCCACCAAATTCGCTAACCCACTCGTTTCCCCAGTCACCCCATGCCCTGCTACACTGTGCTCACTCTCAAGGTGATGGCCATGAAGCAAGCCAAGGTTCACAACGGTGGCCTCACTCCCGTGCAAAATCTTCCACCGATTCTGAATTTGAATTGCAAGAAGGCCTTGCATTGTTGCAAGGCCTGGTTTTTGAGCTACGACGAGACTTGGATGATCTACGGTTTCGCATGGATATTCTGGACGGGAAAGCAACGCAATTCCTGCAATTGCTTTCAGTAATGCAGGATGCCTACCACCCCTCAGCTGGAGAAGAACACGCAGCAGACGCTGAGACACCAATCTTGGCACCAGCTCCACCACATGGGACTTTGGAGGAAGCTACACCAGTCAAGGAGGAGGACGTGACACCAGTCAAGGTTGAGGACGCGACACTAGTCAAGGAGGAGCCAGCTCCTCTCAGGGACCCGATGCTCAGCAACACCTCCATGGACGCGTGGTTGCACTTCAGCCCTACCACTTGACATGATCAAGTGTCTCTTTTATTTTTCTCGGTTGGAGGGCCGTATAACAGTTGTTTTTCCTCATATACGCTATAGTGATAATCTGTGTCATTTACTGTTTGTGTCAATTACTGTCAAGTTGGTCACCCTTAGGGGGCTGCAATTTTCTGTTATATGTCAGTAGATAGATCAAGCTGTAATATTTTGTTGTTAGGACTTGTTATGATTGATAGTTTAAGACTTGAACTAAAAAATTGTTGGGTTGGTTGAGTTGGTTTCCCCTCGAGGCAGCTCAGTGTTTACAGCCTGGAACAAAGTGATGACACTATAAGCTTTGATTTTGGCAGGTTTTTTATATAATCTTACTTACAAAAAAAAATATTGCAATTGAATAGATATATCTCCTCATTATTTTAATATAATAATAACAATTCTTATTATCTTAGTGCAAAGGGGTTGGACCCATTGGTGAGGAGCAAGGGGTTTTTCACAAGTGGATAAGGTTCAATTATCATGAGGGTTGTTGCTCGAACCACAAGGAGATTTTCACAAGTGGGAGATTGTTCCTCAAGCCATGGGGTCACCTTGAGGTAGTGGTTGAACATGTGGTTGTACCAAGAGATATTAATAAATTATCTAGTGACCATGCACATCCCATTGGATAAAATTCCACCCCCATGTCCTTTAATTTAGAAAACTTGTTTTAAATTTTTATGGAGAAGGAAAAAAGAAATTCATAGCATTACTAATATTAAGTGGCATGCTATAGCTTGACCTAAGGAAGAGGGGGGTTGGGGTTTGAAAAACATCCGTTTTTCTGGAAATGTTTTAGCCATCAATCATTTGTGTCACACACGAACAAAGGATAGTCTTTGGAGGTAAGTTGTTGAACAAAAATATATAAAGTATGGGTCCTTGGGAGATCACTTGGCCTAGAAGGTAGGAACAGCGCACAAGTGAGAGTTGGAGTTGATTATGTGTTGTGATGTGGTGAGAGAATAATGTTTCCATCATATTTGATTGTCACTCTTCAATAAAATCATATTTATACTCTTAATCAGGTTGGGGATCATATTACCATTGATATCTAATAGTAGGGATGGAAGACCTCACAATGTTAAGGTTTAAAAGGGATTGCAGCTTATTTATGGAAGGGTTTCTTATAGGAATTAAATAAGGCACATATAAGATCAAAGGAGGAAGGGGATACTTTTCCATGTGCAAGGAACAAAAATGTTGGTTATTACACAGTGAAACTGAGATATGTTATTGTATTTGAGACCAATCACTAGGATCCAATCTGGTGGTGAAAATATGTATGGACATTGAAATCTCCCAAGAAGACTCTAATCTTCTTGTTTCTAGCTTTGGAAAATAAAGTTTTGACATAGGATTGTTTGCATAAGTAGAATAGGCACGCACCTAGTATACTTATTTTGTGTATAAAAAATGAGACGTATTCACTCGATGATCATGTGTCCTTTTGCTCAATGATCATGGATGAAAATTGCACAGATTACAAGTGTTCACAATGTTTGGAATGGAGGATCGATACAAGATAGTTTGAATAAGTGGTTTGATCAAAAAAAGAACTATGTGAATACAAAAATCTACCTTGTCTAGTTGTATCACGAAGGATGTGTCCTTTTGCTCAATGATCATGGATGAAAATTAAACAGATTACAAGTGTTCCCAATGTTTGGAATGGAGGATCGATAGAAGATAGTTTGAATAATGGTTTGATAAAAAAACATAACTCTGTGAATACATAACTCTACTTTGTCTAGCTCTATCACGAAGGATTTGGTTGTCCAATAATGCTCAGACTTTCAAAGAAAATAAAATACCATATTTTCAATTGTTTGCATAGGTCAAATCTATGATGGTTTATTGCCTAATGCTAGTGCAAGTAGGTATCTCGCATCATATTGGTGCATTGTTAATTGATCAAACCTGAGTCTAGGGAAATTTTTATGGAGCCAAGTAGGGCCTCAAGGATCATTGTAATGCGTAAAGTATTCTATATATTTTTTAATCACACAAATTAAAATTCAAAGTGGGTCATGCAAATGGGTCTAATAATTTTGCAAAGTTTATAGCCTTGAGAATATTGTTGAAATTTGCTTTAGAAAGAGAGGTTAATCCAGTATAGGTCTATGAGGATTCCTCATTGGTGATTAAGTAGATAACGGGTCCATTACAGTTTCATAATTTTCATCTCAAGGCCTTGACAGAGCAACTGCAAGAAGTTTGTAAGTCTTTCGATGTGATTGCATTTACCTGTGTATTCAAATAACACAATTCTGAAGAAAATCGTATTTCCAAAGAAGTTCAACATTTCATTGAAGGCGATCATGGGGGAATTAAGGGGGAGAGATTCAATCTCCTCTACGCTCAATTTCTAATATTCCTTGGTTGATATGGAGGATTTGGACATTAAAAGTTATATAAGTTATTTGGAGTTCGTGCTTTGATGTTTTTATGCTATTATAAGTATGTAATACTATAGACTCGTAAAGGTACATTTGTTTAAAGGTTGATATGTTCTTCAAATTCTCAGAAACTTCAGTTTTGAAGCATGAGGGGGCAATCCTAGTAGACTAGTCTTGTTTCTTATGTGACTAAGTATCAAAATATGTTGACTTAATGATAGGTGAAAATAAGTTGAGTATTTTTGCACAAAGTAGTTATGTACTCTCTTTTTATGTACGATATTATAAACACATGATAATTGTGATTTCCATTTATTTTTTTAAATTACACTTTTTCTTCTTTGAAATTACAAAAATCTATTTTAAAAAATAAAAATAAAAACTTATTATCTTAGTAGTATAAATAATAATATTAAATACCATCTTAATTGAATAGTAAATATAACAATTGAATAGACATGGTTTCTTATTATCTTTACAAAATAATTTTGGGTAATTGTTATACTCACAATTCTAACCACTATTAATCAAAATTAAATATAAATATACTTACACTAACATAATATCTAACCTATAACCACAAAATTATTCTTATATATAACCACAATAACAAGGCAATAATTAATTAAATATAACAATACCATTGTAATGAATCAAAATTAAATATAAATGTGGTTTCCTCAAACATAATCTCACTTATAATCACAAAATTATTCTTACACTAAACAACAATAATGGAGTAAAATTATTCATGTACTAAACAACAATAATAGGGTAATGTGAGATATTATTACATTAAACAACAATATTGAGGTAATGTCATACCATTATCATGAATTGCAATTTACTACATGGGTAAAATCGTGAATCGGGATAACATTTTCATGAGAATCAAGTCGCAAAAATTTCTAATGATATTTTTCACTCGAAAAAGCTTTCAGTCGAAATATTTTTTCGATCGAAAGTTAAATATAATAGCGCCCTCTAACGTTGTGCCACATGGTGCAGCCAGACATATTTTTTTTGTATTTCAAAGTTTTTTTCCGTTAAAACTAGCTTTCAGCTGGAAAAAAATAACTTTCCACCAAACTATTAATTCGGCCGAAAACCTATAACTATGGCACTTTTCAGAATAGTATGTGTTCATTTCAGCTTACTCCAACTTCAAAAGGAGTGAACCCCTTGAAACATGGTGAGTTTAGTTTCAGAACTAGTACCAACATTTGTAGAATTGAATCTACTTTCATTTGATACAATTTGTATTCAATTTAGTTGTTTTTTTAGTAATTTTAGTTAGTTTTATAAAAACATGTCTGCATATTATTTTTAAATGACCTAATGATCCAGTAAAATAAAAAATCAATATCTACAATAATACACAGTAAAAAATTATAGAAAAATTATATTACGGAACATCTTACTATCCTCTTCAAAATGGTATTTTTAGATTTTACTTTTAAATAAAATTAAGGAAGATACATGGAATCGAACTAAACGTGTTTAAAATCTATAACTTTTTTAGATAGGTCAAATTCAAAAAAATGTAGTAATTATAATATTCATTTGTTGTCTTCAAAACTACAGTCATACTTTAATAGACTCTGTTTAGATTGTTGTAGTATGTTTCGTTTCTCATAAACAAAAGTTTAATAATGAGTAAATTGATGTTGACAAACATTACTCATTATCAGTGTCTTCAATTTTAAGAAACATACTATCAAACAATGGCTAAATTGACACATCAAATCTCAATAAAAAAATTTCAAAAATTAATCAATAGAAAACTAACAAAATTCATGACAAGTTTTGTTGTTACTGTAAAGTGAAATTCTAAATTAAAATATATATATATATATATATATATATATATATATATATATATATATATACTTTTTTTTACCAGAAATTGAAAATTTATGAAAATATATTTTATTTTCTCAAAAAAAATAAAAAATAAAAAAAAATAAACACCCACATTCATGATTTTACCCATATTTACATATTTACTTTTAAAACTGCACTTAAAACAATCATAAGTAAAGCTAAAGAGTAACAAGTCCCTACCTTTAAGAATTTGCAAGAACTGTAATTATAAAAACATATGAGATTAAACTCATGGACAGGTGCAATCAATACAATAAACATGGCACAACAATTAGACCACAGTTCACGGACAAGTGCACTCAATATAAGTAAATGTGGTCCAATAAGATTGTTAAACAAGGAATATGCAATTAGCATACTCAATGTTTCTGCTATTTATGGGCTTGACTGGGCCTAATGGTTATGAACATGTGTTTCCTCCTAAGAGGTCACAAGTTCAAATCTAGAGGGGGGTAGGGTATGTATACCTCCGTAGACTTTACCAGTCAAATCGTTGGGCGGAGGGGATCCCTTGTCCCACAAACAAGGGGGTCTCATACACCAATTTGGTGTGGCTTAGCCGTGACCTTAAAAATAGATTATTCTTATTATTATGACATTGAATTTGTTGTAAGTATGTGGAAGAGACAATCCACATGTGAGGCATTGGTCCAATTAGATTGTTAAATAATTAACATGCTCAATGTTTTTTCTATTTCTCACATTGAACTTACACAATCTGCCAAAAATGTTGCTACTTCACATTTTATTATAAGTATCAAAGTCGAGCTTACTTTGAACCCAAACTTTACCAAAATCATATAATGACAAAATTGTTTTGATTGGAGATAATATTTTATGTCATGGGTTTAAAAAAAAGTAATTCACGGTTCAATCTACAAGTGTTGGCTCAATCTCTACAGAATAATTACATATATTCAGTGATTTTATCAACCTGTCGTATAGTGATCTTATGGATGTTCACATTTTAACGTAAAATCAATGCATATAATTTTAGATTTAAAATTACTTCTAAGTGATATTAAATAATAAAAACAAAGTTACCAACTTAAGGAGCACTGTAATTTTAAAATAAGAATTTTTTACCAAAAAATACATATTTTTACGTAAAAAATACCAAAATTAACTTTAGAATCAAAAAGTGGTGCTATCGGTAGTACCATTTTTTCGGGGTGGCTAAAATTGCACTAAAATTTTGACTTGTTTGAAATCGTAGCTAAAACCTTAAAATTTACCCTTGAATCGAAAAGTGTTGTTACCAGTAGTATCAACTTTTTTTTTGGCATTAAAACTATGGCTTGATTAGCAATGTGGCCTTGACAACAGATATCATTCTAAAAAAAAGCCTTGAAGTTGACTCCTATATCAAAAGTGGTGTTAGCTAAAAAATTAATTAATCAATTTTTTTATACATTTACATTAAAAAAAACTCTTTACACCTTCAGTGTCTATGGAATGTAATTCTTTCTTTAGTGAAATAGAAATTACCGAATTTTTTTTGGAAAAAAATAAATAAATAAAAATAACAAATGAATAAATAAAAATTATCAGTTAAAATAACCAATTTTTTCACAAAAATGCAATTTTAATTTTTTTGCTAGTTTGTCTATGACCTATGGGGCTAGCCTGTGGCTGAGAAACCACGACTCAGGGGCATCTAAGCCATCAAAATCACTCGAGGATCTCACCCGGCCTAAGCCACACCAACCTTTAACATCGATAGATTTTTTGTCCCAACAAGTTTTGAACCGGTAACTTAACATCACAGAGTACCTTAACAGCACACTCTGTCACCGACTATCCCACACCTCAGGGAGACAAAAATGCAAAAATAAATATAAAACAAAAAATAAATTTAAAAAGAACACCTAAAAATGAAAAAAAAAAACAATGTTTTCATAAAAATGCAAAAAATAAATTTAAAAAAAAAACACACACCTAAAACCACTAACCGAAACACAAAATTTAAATAAAAAAATGTCGTAGAACACAATTTAAAAAATCAAGATTAGACATTAAAAAACAAAAATTAAAACTAGATACTTTAAAAAATAAAAATTAAAAAACAATTTTAAAATATTAAAATTTTAAAAAATTAAAATCCACAACCTAAAAAAAATAAATATATGGTTTAAAAAAAAATCTGCATTTTATTGGAGAGCCCCCTCTCGGTCCCCTTTCCCACGAAATGCATGCCTATTGGCTTAGAGGGGTTGGGGGCGATGCTCGACCCACCACCACCACCCACGTGGGCATTGGAGGGGGGTGATGTGAGGCCTCACCCCCTCCCATCAACTGCATGCACACTATTAGGTAACAAGATGTTGTTTATAATCATCATAACCCCGTACTCAATACAAAATAATTTATACGTGTTGTTCCATTGGTTGAAAATTTTGGAAGGTCCAAAAGGAAACGTAAGCTAAAAGCAACTCATTTACCTATGAAAATACAAAATTAGATGTAAGGTAAACCACCCAACCACCTTGTAGAGGAGTCCACCTTAATGGCTCCATTATTGATCTGGCAACCATGTGTCTACGTGTAATTGGAATGTCCTCTTTCTATGTTGGTAGCAGCGTTGTCCATGTCAATATTGTCATGAATTGTTCATTAAGTTTCATTTGGAAGAAGAAGTAATTTTAACGTCCACAAGGATAACAATAGCCTATGGGACAGACCGCCTCACACATTGATTTCAGCAATTCATCCCTTTTCCTATTCAACTTGATGATGAGCTCCCCTAATTTCTCCATTGTCCCCTCGCTGAATAAGTCATTCCAAGAGCTAGTTGTCAAGATATTTATATAGTTATCCTTGTTGTCTTTGAAAGCTTCACGCTCTAAAATGAAATGTTTTTTTGTTTCCACTTTTCCGGAGGTGCAGAACACACACATCCTTTCTTCCCAAGCTTCTTTTGGTCTTTTCCAGCGCCCAGTCTCACAACGGAGTTGATGGGAATTGGTTCTTAATTGGGCAATAAGAATTTTGGCTCTCCAAGATATATTGGCCCCGATGTAGGCTTTTTTATGATGATTGTATGTGGGGTTAAACTCTTCAATATAATACTCTTTCTTTCTCCCAAGCCCTTTATCCCAAGTTTGCTTGTGGAACCTATCAAAAACAAAATCCTTTATCTCTTTACTGTTCGTAGGGCACTTGTTCAAGTGGATATCCCATTTATTAAGCCATTTAATATTTTGTCTCATCCACGTCTTCTTCCTTTTGCACAATATGTCATTGAAGACGACCTTAGGCCACCGACTGTCTTCCATTTGCTCAATTTTTTTTAGATATCTTATGAGACGCACCATAGCAATTGCTTCAATAGGAGCAGCCCCCATTTCACTCAGCATGATATCATAAGGGACTGAACTTTTAATTTTAAACTTGTTTGTGATCAAGCGTTTTTTAATCTTCTCAATTTGTTTCCATTGTAAGTCAGATGTGTTGTTGGCCCACACTTCACAACCATATAGAACCACTGGGATCACTAAAATCCCAAAGAGAGTTTGCATAGTTTTCCAATCCCATAGCTCTGCTTCTCTACATCTATTTTGAAAAGCATAGAATACTTTCCAACCTCCCAAAGTTTTTTTCTTTCTGTAGCCTTCCCAACTTAGATTTTTGTTGAAGTCAATTCTGAGGTATTTGTAATATGTCACTTCTTCAAGGGTGTTGCCTTCAAAGTAGAACTTATGTTGCTTATGTTTTCTTTTGCTAGAAAAAATTACCACTTTCATCTTGCTAGTATTGACTTGCATTCCAACTGTACTACAAAAGCGCTCAAGGGAAATTAAGTGTTCTTGCAACCCAAGAGAGGATTTAGCAATCAAAATAAGGTCATCTGCATACAAAAGAAGCCTTATCACAAAATCACCCAAAAGAGCACCATCACCCTCCTGTGAGTTTAACCACTCTTCAAGTTTGTCAATATATAAGCCAAAGAGGGTAGGATACAAAGGGCACCCTTGTTTGACCCCAATATCACTCCTAAAACTTTCAGAGATACCAGTTGACGTTCTGATTTTGAATTTAACCTCCTCATATAGCCTATGGATGGCTGCTCTAAGATGTATAGGAACCCCAAGTTCTTCCATTCTATGCCAAAGCTTATCTCTAGGGACCGTGTCAAAAGCTTTTTTTAAATCGACAAAGCAACTAAATGCTTCCTCTTTTTTCTCCCACACTTTTTCAATGATGTGCCTTAGAGTTATATCGTGATCAATCGTTAAGTGTTTAGGTCTAAAACTTGCTTGCCCTTTATCACGCTTATCCCCTTCTTCCGCCCACTTGCTGATTCTATTTTCTAGCATACTTCCAAATAACTTCGCAAACAAGGGGTTTATCATTATGGTCCTATAGTTGGAGGGATTGTTGACATCCCCACTCTTGAAAAGTGGTATTTCTAGGCTCGTTGTCCAATCTGTAGGAAATCCCAGCTGAATGATGTTGTTGAAAATTTTCATAATGTGAGGTGCAAGAGTTTTTGAACCCCACTTTAGATATTCTACCTGAAGTTCAACTAAATCTTTTGCTTTTCCAACACCCAACTTTTTGATACCCACCTCAATTTCTTGCACGGTGAAGAGCTTAGTAGTAGTGTAGACCAAGAGGGGGGGGCGGGGGGGGTCCATCTTAGGATATTTCTCATAAAGCTACTTTGCATACTCGAACCATTGATAGGTTGTGATATTATTTTCAGTTTGTTTCTTTCTCGTTTGAAGCTCCTTCCAAAATAACTTGGGGTTATTTTTTGCCAAGAAGATTAGTTCCTCCCTCCTTGAGATCATGAAATCAGCTTTCTTCTTTCTTACGATTTGCTTGTAATATTTTAGGCTTATTTCTTTATGGATTGACACTTTCAAATTTTTCCTTGTTGTTTTGCATTCCTCATCAAACCAAGCATTAACCGGAAAGCAATTTGTTTCAGATTTCCTGTTTTTTGCTCTTTTGCATTCTGTAACTGCGCTTTGGATTAAATTTGTTAACTCGTGGCTATGAAGGCCCTGGGGTGGAATTTTCTCCTTGTTAAACAACCTCTTTAGTGCTATCTTGAAGGTGTTACAGTTTTTTTGAGTCAACAAAATTCTACCCTTCGAAGGAGGTTCCCTGATGTGCTGGTTTTTTGTCCCATGATGTTATTGTTCAACCCAAGTTAGACTTAAATAGATTGGTTTATGATCAGATTTCAACTCCCACAGTTGTTCACCAATCAAAACTTCCTCCATTTTCTCACACAAGCCATGTGAGAAAATTGCATAGTCTACTACACTTGCTCCATTATAGGTATTGCAGGTGAAATTGCCAAAATTCGCCCATCTAGCCACCCCATTACAAATGACTAAGTCAAATGCTCCACATAAAGTAAGCAGTTGTTCGCCAAAAAAGTTGGAACTATTGTTGTCCTTTGAAACTCTTGTCCACTGATGATTTCTCTCTTCTGTAAGCCAACTGGGGTTGCAGTCTTCCTTACAACGAAGAATACTAGCTTGTTCACATGTTGTCCTAGCATTGAAGTCACCCACTATAAGGACTTCGTTTAGTTGAGAGTACGCTACAATATCATTTTTTAAGGCTGCAAAGGGGTCTTTGTGATCAAGCCCCCTACTTTTGTAAGTTTTTGAAACTTGTGGAGCAAAATAACATGCTGCAATCCTGATGATGTTACCATTTTCTGATATTTTAAACCAAATGTATTGTTTATTTAAGTCTTCTCTTTCTAAATGAATGAGACGACCTTTCTTTTTCTTCATTAAGACCATGATACCCCCGTGCCCTTTACCATTTTCAACTTCTTTGTTCCACACTGCCAACTTCACATACTCTTCAAACATAGGTGTCTTGCACCCTTCATGCTCATGTGTTTCCAACAAACAAATTATGTCCCTATTTTCCGCGATGGGTCCTAGCCCAGGTCCACGCCTCCAAGGATAACCTCTGCAATTCCAACAAACTAGAATTAAAGAAACCTGGGAATATTTTGATTGCTATTTGTTTTGGTCTATAAGACTCAAAGTTGAGTCTTCACCCCTATTTGTCACAATTGGCCTTGTTGCATATTTTCCTGCTAGTGAAATTGTTGTCTCTTCTTGGCTACTAACTTGCTGTCTTGTTTTGGAATGAGAACCGAAAAAGGAAATAACAACTTTTCCTTTGAACAACCATGCCCTTTTTCCCTCATCCCTTGCTACCCTAACCTTTAACAACTCTTCATTTATTTCCTCTTGTTGTCTAATAGTTAAATCTTCATCTAGAAAAAGGCGAGAGCCTCTCAAGAGTTTCTTCTTGCCTAGGAGAATTTGCTTGTCACGTATGCTTGACATGATGACTTTTATGGGTCTAGATCTTTCTCCACTAGGCTAACCCACCCTCCATGATTGGCAAATTCGGCCTTGCCAGAGCAACTTGTCCTTCAAGAATTCACTTGTAATATCGAGAGTACGTTCATTTTTTCCATACTCTCTCACACCTTTGATAATTATGTTTGCTTCCCTACCTTGTCTTTCCTTGTTTTCTCTACTTTGCATGTCGTCCCCATGGTTGTGTGTTTCTTTTTCCATATGGCCGGAATTGCTAATGACTTGTACCCAAGTTTTGGAATTTTTTGTACAATCTCTTTTCTCTTTATCTTTTGCTTTCACTCCATGGATGTATGTTTGTTCACATGTTTTCCCTTCAACTTTGGGTGTTTTATAGTTCATCACCTCTCTAATTTCCACTGTGGAATCTTCCCTGATTTTCCCAGCATCCTTCAAACCTTTCCATTCAGCCTTTGCTTCCAAAAGGGTTTCTTGCAACATGGTCACTCGCTCTGTTAAAACTTTATTGTTTTCTATTAAGTCCCAGTTTGTTACTGTCAATAATTGGATTTGAAGGTATCTCTCATGCCCTTTGACTTCCAAAACCTCCAGTCTCCTCTTGGCATTTAATAACTCTTGAACATACAGGTCAGATGACCATGTGAGAGGTGTAGATGTGTGACTGTACACCGCAAAATCACTGTTGTCTTTAGTTATGTTGTCGATACACCTTTGCAAAGGGGGCTTGGTTGAAAGTTTATTACAGAGGGCCCTTTTTTTCCTTGTCTGTTCCCATTTTAGACGAGCAGCTCTGCATTTTAAAATGCCTCGAAATTGTTTGGCATTGACCCAAACCCACTTCCCTGCTTTGCTTGCAGAGGCAATTTTCACTTGGCCTAAATGGTTTGTTTCACCCGAGACGGGTACCTCTTGCCCATTTTTTATGAGTGTTGAGTGTATTTTCATTTCCATGTAGGACAAAATAAAAAAAGAAACACAGAGTAAGGAACAGGATAATACCTACCTGTCCCACCTAATCCTCTTGATGTTCCTGTTCCTGTTATCAGACTCATCACTGTCCACTCTAATGTTGTAATGTTGTTCTTGTTCATGTTCTCGTGCAGAAAGCTCGTTCATGTTCCCGTGTAATGCTTCTCGTGCTGCTTCATGTGCTCCCGAGTTGTTTCATGTGTATTGTTTCTTGTGGTCCCCTGTTGCTTCCTGTGGTCCCGTATTGCAGTGTGTGCCATATTTTGGGGCCCTTCAACCTGCCCACATTCAGAGACGCGCGACCTGCCTGCAACGTGCTCCCCTGAAATCTATCAATTATTGCTACCGATTGTGTTGATCCCTCCCGGCCCTGCCCTGCTTTCTCTATCTTTTTGTCTCGACCTAAGCTATGCTCTCGTCCGAAGGAAGGAGTGAACAAAATACAAGGAGAATGAAAAAAAAAAAATACAATGATAAGTTGGTTTGTGGGGATAATCACCATCGTTGTCCCAAGTAAAATTGAGAGGGGAGATACAAAATTTAATCATTTTAAATAATTAAGTAATTTTAGAGTAATTTAGATGGTTATGGATCGTCTCTGTTTTTAGTAAAATGGACATGGATATGTAAAATCTAATCATTTTAAATTTTTGAGTAAAATTGACATGGATATACACAATCTAATCCTTTTAAATTTATTAAGTAATTTTTAAAAGCAACGTTTTAGATGATTGTTAAGATATAAAAAAACCATCTTTTTGGTAAGTTTTTTAGTAAAAATTTTAATATTTTTTTAATGTTTTTAATCATTTCTACCTTTAACAAAAATGTTTTTACTAATTTGTAATTTTTTTGTTATAAGTTTAAAAAATAAAATATGTTTTAATAGGTATTATAAATTAATTTTCAACTATTGTTTTTTGTAAGTTATGAATTATATTAAAACCTGCAAGGCAGAAACATTACAACTGTCAAGCTACCATAGGCGGCTGTGACGGCATTGTTCTGGAGGGAAACCAATGCTACCACATGGTCGAAACTTCAAAGTGTTCATGCAAAACTTGTAAAGCGGTGAGAGATAGAGATCTACAGTGCCACGCAGTGTAGAGATTCTGTATTCTACACTGAAACAGACCAAACCCAAAAGACTAGTCGTTTGCTAAGACCAAAAATCCTAAAACTGAGTAGTCGTGCAGGGAAAAAAACTTATGAAGTATACTAACTGAAAACATAGAAAATAAGAAACATGAGTCAGAAGGAATTATCCAATGTCGGGGTCAAGCCTTTGCCCCGAGAAATCCTGATGCACATGCATGGTGTCTCTGTCGAGCTTATCTTTGTCTAAGATAGCATGCTTGAGGTCCTGAAGGAAAGTCATCAGAAGGTCCACACGGCCATCGCTCTACTTCCTTTTGTTGCATCTCGTTGATGACGGCCTTGATGTCCTTGATTCCACGCTTAATGTCATCCAGGGACTCCTTAACAGCATCCCTTTCTGCACAATGGGAGCAAGTTGAAGAGAGTGGAGGAGGAAGTGGAGAGTCGGAGGAAGAAGTGGGGGAGTCGGAGGAAGGAGTTGAAGGAACGGGGGCAATGGAGGTGACAGGAGGTGGAGATGGAGGAGGAGGTGGAGGTGGAGGGTGGCAAGGGGGGGGGGAGGTAGACTAAGCCTGGGATCGAAGCCGAGGGAGTTTCAGAGACAGTCAAATCATTCAACTCGAAAAGCAAAGGGATTCGACAGCAGGGATAGGTATGGAGTGTTGTCTCGAGTAGGCAAAGCAGGAGTGGGAGCAACAATAGGCGTCGAGGTGGAAGCGAACTCAGTTTCTTGAGGAGATCCATGCCCTCTCGTTTCCCTTCCTCTGTTCGCATACCAGGTCGCTCCCCTCTTCGAATTTCCCCTGAGTCGAGGCATAGGAATAGCCACTTGAAGCTAGATATGGATCATGTGAGGAAAGTGAGAGTGGTTTCTCGACGAGCGTGAGACCTATCGGACGCAGTGACACTGCAGAATCAGTGGAGAGATGTTGGGTGTCGAGGGCCAAGATCACTGCAAAAGTTCAAGCCAGAGGAGAAGGACGGCACCAAAATCTAGTGGAGATCGTGACTTTGGAGGCCAAGGGCTCGAATGAGCCTTGGCGCTCCATGACTCATGCCTAAAACCATCATGGCAGGACGAGTGATGGGACTGTGACATCGTCCAGCCCATCGCCATTAAAATTCCCACGAACAGAGTCATCAAGTAATAACACCAGGTCGGAAGTGAGTGAAAGCCGAGGAGCAGCGGCCAGGACTTTAAAATCATGAGGTGATGGTAGAGGGAGGGTGCACCTGTGTTGGCTCCAGGTGGCAGGAGACTTGGCCAGGTGTCCGCCCCTCTGGTTGTTCACCTGTTGAGTCTATAAACACCCCATCCGGGAGCTTGTCTTTGTTGTGAGTCATATTTCTGCAAGCAATCACGAAGAGGTGGGTTGGAGACGAGGTTGGAGAGAAGGATAAGTCTCCTTCCTCCAGGTCTACCCCAAAGTTTGCCAACATATATGCTACTTGATTATATTTTCTTCAAACGTGGGAGGGAATAATTACCCACTAAGGCTGGAGAATTGACTTAATTCTGATCAGCCTGATCATGAGTCTCCATCTTGGGGATATCTTCTCTGGATCTGCATTGTTTAGGAGATGAGAGAGGAGGTTAATGATTATCTGTGAATCACCTTCTACTATAAGGAGGGATAGCCCTTGTTCTTTGGCTGCTTGAAAACCTTTGAGCAGTCCCTAGATTTTTGTTACATTCTTGGTGTTATGCCCCAGATTTACGGCAGTGATGTGGAGAATCTCTCCTTTGTTTTTGTGAATGGTTGCTCCATATCCTACGGGTCCAGGGTTCCCCTTGGAGGCTCCGTCGAAATTTATTTTGTAGAAACCTCTTTGCGGAGTGTTGGCCCTTGACCAAGTTTTTGGAATTTCTTGGTCATGATGACCTATTTTGGAACTTCGACAGCCTATCGAAAGAGGAGCGCAAGACGAAGCGGAGATCACAGGATCTCGGCCCCCTTTTTGGGCCCCTTTTTGGGTTTATGTAATGGGAACGGGATGTTGGCCCATGGGTTTACCCATGTTTAGGCCTATTTTGTATGTATATATAGATGTCTATGCCATATAGAGAAGTAGTGGATGATATATCTATGTGATGTAGGCTAAGTGCCAAGAGTTGGATCTGTGTGATCAAGGCTTTGTGCATTTTGTGTAAGACTTGTAGAGTTGAGTACAAGTCCCTATGCGAGACGATAGAAGGCTTAGTGTTGTAACGCAAGGAAGAGGGATCTAGCAAGCTGTGCAGATCTTTTGTCCTGTGCGGAGTAAGGGTTTTGAGGCTCTGTGCTTGTAACTGATTGACCGAAGACTATAAAGAAGAAGAGTTGGTGGACGTAGCCCCAGGAGAGGGGTGAACCACGTAAATCATGTGTTATGATGCTTTGTGCTTGTCTTAATGAGTTTATGTCTTCTTTGCTAAGAGCTTTGATGTAGTTGGATAGATCTACTTGATTTGTGCTTATTATATGTGGGAATGCTAGATATTATCTACATGGTTGTGCTTAGTGCTAAATCTGATCTGTTTACCTATGATAAGTGCTTGGATAGAGTAGGTTAATGTGAATACTGTGAAGCTCTGTTTTATCAGCGAAGTAGATAACGATTGTATATTAAGGAAATGAAGGTGCTAAGTGATTTATTAAAGTGTTATAATCACAGATCTATGTCCCAGCTAAGGTTGTAGACACTTGAGTCCTGCAACCACCCCTGCCTCTACCTTGGGTGAGACTTCATCTGCTTCGCAGGTGTTGCCGAAAGGGCTGGTAGTTAGGGTTTTGTTGGTGCGTTGTTGTAGCGTTGAACCCTGGGTCTGCCCCTGTGCCAACAAATGGTTCCGTTGCCGGGACCTGAAACTATGATTGTTGGGAACTGAGAAAGAAGAAGCTTTGTGCAAAGATCCATCCTGAAACTGTGAAAGCTCTGTGAGTAGATCTATTTCCCTAGTGCGCAATATTCTACTTGGCTTATAAAGCTCTGTGCTAAACAAAGAAGGTCATATCTGAAAGAAAGAAGCTCAATCTGAAGGAAGAAGCAAGATATGAATGCTTGGCACTCTAACAAAGGCAAAAGCAAGAATTTCTAATTAAAAGAGGTAAGATCTGCAAGCTCTATGCTCTGATAAAGGTAAGAATAGTTAAAAGTTTTAGATCTGGAAGCTTTATGCTCTATAGAAGTAAGATAAGTGGAATTTTTTATTTCTAGAGTATGGATCTAGGTATGTTTAATAAAGTCTATCCTAACTTGAAAACTAAAGTATTAATAGATGAAAAAAGGTTTGACATGAATAGATATGATCAGACTAATGAAAGATATGGTATACCAATGCATAGAAAGAATGTTTGGACTAACAAATGGATGCAATATCCTAGAAAGAATGTATTGTAGGTTAGCTCCTATGATCATAGTGTGCAATACACGAGAAGTTGGGGATCATTTAAAAGAAAGAGAGGATTGACCCTCTATTATAGTTGCAGAAGACCAGGAAATATTGCTAAGGAATGCCCTTGAAGAAGACCTAGTTGTCTTTGTTGTAAGGCTATGGACCATGAAGTGTTGGATTGCCCCAGAATGATTGTTAAGCTTGAAAGTATGAGCATAAGACAAGAAAAACCTAAGCCAGATCCAGAAACTAAGGCTATAGCAGAACCCCAGGAAGAATCAGAGAAGGCATTACTACAGATGAAAGACACCTTGGATGACCATCGACATGTTAGACTATCAGAGATTTTTAAAGACAAGGAGTGCCTTGAAGCAAGAATAGGGGACTTCGACATTGACTGTGTTTTAGATGAGGAAACACAAGTGAATATCATGACAGAAAGAACTTGGGAAGCTATAGGAAGGCCTGCTACGATCCCTTCATTAGGAGGCATAGGACTATTCAGAGGAAAGCTGGTAAACTTATATGGGAAGCTCGCTCAGATACTTATGAATGTTAATGGAACTTCGACAAAGGAATATTTTGAGATTATTAAGTTTATTGAATACGGCGCACTGTTTACCATGTTAATAGGAAAACCTTGGATTGACAGAGCTCAAGCCAGATGAAGGGAAGAAGAAGAATCCTTGGAGCAGAAGAAATAAGACTTAAAAGATTTCATGACTAGAAGGATCGCACAATTGATTGAAGAACAGGGGAACAGATCGAAGTTATTTGACACTAGAGACCCTAATGTCGAAGTTGTAGGAACATCAAAGGACTCCTGGAAGACTGAAGTACCTATCCCAGACAAAGAAAAGGTATTACCCTTGAGTACTAGGAAAGAATCTCAATAGTGCACAGTAACTATGTTAAAAGAAGATAAGAATCAGAATGGAAAAAGGACTACCAAGACGAAGCTCACTGGAAAGAAGGCTAGAAAGATAAGTAAGAAGAGAGATAAGATTGAAAAGTTACAAAAGATTCCAGACAGAACCTCAAAGAAAGAAAATTTGCAGAATTGGAGCTTCGTCGGGATATCAAAACAGCGACACATGGCACTTCACCATGGCGAAGCAATATAGTCGTTGGGACCGATATATCCGTTCGACTTCCACTCCGAACGGACAGAAAAGAAATAAAGTTCGTCATCAAACCGTTGGACCGCACCATAACGGATCGAACAAGATTTAATAGGGATCATAACCGTTGTTGAGTTGCCTACTTATCCCTTCGGGCCATGCACGGAGAACACTTTTGCTAACTGATAATTTGAAGCCCGCAGACTGAACGAACTGCATACAGTGATCATTGCGCCCTTGCTATTATTCCAATGAAGTGTCTAAGTCCATCGTGACCCCGATAATTTTAATCTCGAGCGTGTGTGTCCGACGAGCTCACCGCAGTTGAAGAATCAGTGATAGAAGTTCTCCTTGACTTGATGACTAAAAGATTCATGTCGGAGAGAGGAGTGTCTATAGGTGTACAAGAATCTTCGACAAGAGGACTGTAGGCCTCTTCATCCACTGCTCGAATCGGACAATCCCGGCCAGCTGACAAGAAATGAAAGAAGCACAGAGACGATATCGTGAATGCCAAACTGATTCCAAGCATTTTACTCGCCTATCTACCACCTCTGAGCGGCGCAATCAATCTCTACAGTGTGCCCCGAGAATTTGAATACACGTTGGTCACTGCGTACCTTCCGAAAGAGGTGCGCGCAATTCATGCTAACCAAGATAAGCTCGCAACGTTGAAGTTTAGTGACTTCAACCTCAACGATAGGAAGGTTTACAACATGCCCACCCCACAGAAGTATCTGGCGAGAACAAAAGGAAAGAACTCAAAGATTACCCATCAGTCATTGACCCAGAACCTCGCGCAGTCCACCCTACTGAATGTTATGAATATTTTGCACTTCAGGCAACACCAGGAGGTCAACGCATGCGTCAAATTACTGTTGTCTTGCTATCATGGAGGTTATTTGTGGTTGAACCGATTGACCGAAGACTATAAAGAATAAGAGTTGGTGGACATAGCCCCAGGAGAGGGGTGAACCACGTAAATCTTGTGTTATCATGCTTTGTGCTTGTCTTAATGAGTTTGTGTCTTCTTTGCTAAGTGCTTTGATGTAGTTGGATATATCTACTTGATTTGTGCTATTATATGTGGGAATGCTAGATCTGATCTACATGGCTATGCTTAGTGTTTAATCTGATCTATTTACCTATGCTAAGTGTTTGGATACAGTAGGTTAATGTGAATACTACGAAGCTCTGTTTTATCAGTGAAGTAGATAATGACTGTATATTAAGGAACTGAAGGTGCTAAGTGATTTATTAAAGTGTTATAATCACATATATGTGTCCCAACTAAGGCTGCAGACACTTGAGTCTTGCAACCACCGCTGCCTCTACCTCGAATGAGACTTCATCTACTTCGCAAGTGTTGCCGAAAGGATCAGTAGTTAGGGTTTTGTTGGTGCCTTGTTGTAGTGTTGAACCCTGGGTCTGCCCCTGTGCCAACACGGAGCCTCCCAGTGGGAAGGGTTGGTCTTAGGAATGATACCTGGGGAGGGGACCGAAAGAGAGGGAGTGAAATTGAATTGCCAAGAATTGAGGATGAGACGTTCATCTGTTGGGTAGTTCAAGTCATGATCCATCCAGTGGTGCAAGTGGATTGTTTCCTTAATATTGGAGTGGATTTTAGACAAGACTTCCTGCCAATTCCGGGAGGCAAATTTAAATATTCAGCGATTCCGTTCCTTCCATATTTTCCAAAGGATGAAGCAAGGAAGAAGCTGCCAAAATTTTTTGAGGATGTGAGACTGGAAAGTTGACTCTCGCCATCCCTCAATTGTTCCCCGGATACCTGTACGGTTCCTGTCCAAGGTTCTCATGATGCTAACATTGTGATCCCAGATACACGAACTATAGGAGCAAAGATTGAGAAGATGATTTTGTGTCTCCTCCTTTGTACCACATAGATGACACCAAGAAGGGCCTATAAAGCCTATTTTCCTCAGGTTGTCCCAAGTAAGAATGATATTGTTCGTCATTAACCAAAGGAAGGTGATAATGTTTTTCCATAGATTTGCTCCCCAAATTTTGCCCCAAACCTCTTCTTTTAGTAGGGAGTTCTGTCATGCGCTAAGGCAGTAAGCTTCTTGTATGTTGAAGGTGCTAGTGTTGGTGTGACCCCACTTGAGGATGTCCTCCCCTTGTTGGCTAAAGATTCTCCTTGAGTTGAGTTGATCCAATAGTGGTTGAAGATTTATCTCACAGGGGATGTTCAGATCTTCGTGAGTGTTTTTCCATTTGCGCCAGGTGTCTCTTGAGATTTCCAGAATCCAAAAGTCGACCACTTTGTGGAGGTCTGTGTCCATCATTAAGGGAATTAAAGAGCTCAGAGTGGGATCTGTGTCTAGGGCTGTAAGTTGTTGCCATGAATCACTCCAGAAGAGAGCAGAAGCCCCACCTTGTAATTCCTAGAAAGCGTGATCCATTATGAGTCCCTTGTTGTGCCTAGCTACGTTCCATATAAGAGATCGTGGGCTCTGACCATTCCATCTGATTAGATCCTTTTCCGAAGTAGTTGGGGTGTATTTTTTCCTCCAGAGGCACGCCTAAAGGTCTTGTGGTCTTTTTAACTATCTCCACCAAATTTTTGCATTGAGGACTTTATTGAGAAGAGATGGGTCTCTGAGACCGAGTCCCCCTCTGTTCTTCAATCTGCACACTTTTTTCCAACTAACCAGAGTCATTTTATGCCCCTCTTTGGTTCCCTGCCACAGGAAGCTCCTTTGAATATTTCATAAAGTGCTAAGGATAAAGTTTGGGGCTGATAACGCTGAGAAGACATAGATCAGGAGGGATTGCAGGACAAATTTGAGGAGGATGAGGCAACCAGGAAAATTAAGGGAGTGGAAAGACCAAGAGGAAATATTTTTTCTGGAAGCTAAAAAGCAGAATGTCCCAAGAGGTATTTCTTAGTTGGTTATCAATCAGGGGAATGACAAGGCATTTGGAGGGGAGGATGATATGGTGAACAGCAAGAGCTGCGTAATATGACATTGGATCTAGATGGGCGTATTGAAGAAGAAAATTTGGGATTTGGTGAGATTGACTTCCATACCTGAAGCATCATAGAAAAGGTTGATAATAGAGCGGATGCGTAGAGCTTCTCGGACTGTGGGGACTACCATGAGGAGTATATCATCCACGAACTAACTGTGTGAAATGGAGGGTGAGACCAGAGAGGGAGTGTTCTGTGATGGCTACTTTAATGGCTCGGCTCATCCCTTCCTCCATTAAGATGAAGAGAAAGGGTGAAAGTGGATCCCCTTGCCTTATTCCTCTGGAGGGAGAGAAAGGTTTGGAAGGGACGCCATTTACCAGGATGGAGAATAGGGTTGATGAGGTGAGATTGACTATCCAAGAGACCCACGAGGGATCAAAACCAAAGGTGAGAAGGATTGATTTCATGTAGTTCCAGCTTAATTTATCAAATCCTTTAGAAAGATCCAATTTTAGAAGCATACCTGGGGACTTGGTCGTATGAAGTGAGTGGATTACTTCGTCAGCCAGGATGACACTGTCCAATATATGTCTTCCCTCCACATATCTCGATTGTTCCGGAGAGATAATGAACGGTGGGATAGGTTTAAGGCTCTTAGTGATGATCTTCATGAGAAGCTTATAGATTACATTGCAGAGTGCAATGGGTCGGAAGTGAGAAGGGGAGGTGGCTTTGTTCTCTTTGGGAATGAGAGTGAGAAAGGTGGCATTGAGGGCTTGAAGGACTTGCCCAAATTTTCTGGAATCCTCTATGATTTCCTAGACATCTTCACGGATGATGTTCCAGCAGTGATGGAATAAATCTAAAGTAAACCCATCCGACCCAGGAGCTTTGTCGAGTGGGGTGTCCCGTAGGGTTTGGTCAACTTCTTCTTGAGTGATAGGGCTCATCAATACCTCGTTTTTCTCTTTCGTGACCTCCTTAGGAATGTGCTTGAGGATAGAGTCAATCGCAAGGGATCAATCTATAGTGGGTTCCTTAAGAAGGTTTTTGTAGTAAGAGAGTAATTCCTTTTCTATATCAGCATGTTCTTGAATTTCCAGGGGTTGTTCCGAAACCAAGTGAGTGATGTGATTTGTGTGTCGGTGCTGGACCATTGATCTATGGAAAATTTTGGTATTTTTTTCTCCCTCTTTGAGCCATTGGATGCAATATTTCTGTCTCCATGGGATTTCTTCTTGTGCTTGTCTTTCAGCTAACTAGTTGTTGAGGAGAGATTATTTCTCCTTTAGAGAATCAGTGAGGCCTTGAGATTTGATCTATTGTTGGAGATTTTGTATTTGTTGATTGAGGATCTCCTGAGCATGGAAGATGTTTCCAAAAGTAGAATTATTCCAAGATTTCAATTGTTGCTTGAGATTTTTTAGACTTTGTTAAAATCTGTACATAGGAGTGTCTGTTGGGATTGCAACTTCTTTCCACCAGAGCTTTATGTTAGCTTGAAAATCCGGGTGTGTCAACTAGAATTTTTCAAAATGGAATGGTTTCCTGCCTGGGGTGCCACTGATGTTTATCGATAAGAGAATCGGCCAGTGATCAAATCCTGGAGTGTCAATCACTGTGGCATTCAAAGCCAGCCTATCCATCA
Organism: Picea engelmannii; assembly: GCA_009831015.1. NCBI lineage: Eukaryota > Viridiplantae > Streptophyta > Pinopsida > Pinales > Pinaceae > Picea > Picea engelmannii. Next base: position 631,756 of record ML779284.1, read on the forward strand.
TGATGGATTCTGAAATTAAGAAGCGGTCTAATCTACTGGAGACATGTTGTGTACCCGAGCGTCTATTGGATTAGGTGAAGGGACCGTTGTTTGTTTCTATATCAATGAGATTCAGCAGACCAATGGTTCGGTGGAACTACTCACTTTCATTTCCAAGCCTGCGTGTGCCACCCTTCTTTTCCTCCAAACTTGTTATCATGTTGAAATCACCCCCAAGGAACAATTGTTGGATGTCGATGTGATTGGAAATCCATTATAAGTGGTCGAGGAAGGCTTCCTTGTCTCCCGGTCTTGTAGGTCCATAGACATTCGTGATGAAGTTGTGTTTGTTTGAACCAATAAGACGGAAGGAGGTTGTGATGGTCCAGTTGGAGGTAAAAAAGTCTTCCATCAATACTGTGACTAGGTTCCAGAGAAAGTCAAGCCCTCCTGTGGCCCCCTTTACATCGATTTCGACAAGATTAGCGTGTTTCCAGCATTTTTTAAGAATTTGTGAAGCTTCCTCTCCCTTGCATTTTGTTTCTTGCAAAAGAAGAATGTATGGTTGTTCCTTCATTATCCTTTCTCGAAGCAATCCTTGCTTTCTTCTTGCGTTGAGACCCCTTATATTCCAGGATAGCATATTCATGAGGACGATGAGGGTTGGAGGGGAGGAAAGTTATCCGAGATCATATGAATCTGGCCCGAGTTCACTAGGAAATTGCACACATCTTGAATGAGTTGATGTTTTGGTTTCCTGCCTCTTTTTTTCTCATCTTTTGTAGATTTGCGTTGATCCTTCGAGTTGCCTTTTTGTATTCTGAGATTTGAATTAGCACTGGCTGATCCTCCTACTTTTGAGTTGAGGAAGACTTTGTGGACTTTGCGTAGCTGATCTGATGGTATAGTGTAGAGTTGTTGTTTTCGGTAGGCTTGTTCCAGGTGTTCCATATCTATTCCTGCGAGCTCCTGATCTTCCAGATCTATGTCGAGGTCTCTGATTTTCGGTCCAAGGTTTGCAGGTAGGGAAGTATCAAAGAGGGGGATTTGAGAATATCATGGGGCAAAGGGAGTGGGGTCTGTAGAGCCTTGGGCTTGCACTGGGATTGGGGGGTTTTTCAGGGGATCAGCGGGAGTGATGGGATTTTCTGACGGGATCTGAAGGGCTTCGAAAGAATTACTAGTTGAGGGTCCAGAGGGGGCTTGGGGGGGGCTCTTTTGGCTGCGTGTCTGCGGCATCTCGTGACTTGGATGCAGTCGTCCTTGGTTTTGTCAGGATCCTCCATATTGGATTTGTTGGGGTTATTTAAAGGAAATTCGCAGAAGAGGTGACCATGTTCATGACATTTTCGGCAGTGAAAGGAGATGTGCTCGTAGTCTAGGGTTTGGGACCATTCTTCGTCCTGATAATCTAGGGTTATTTCTCCAGGAAGAGGTTTGGAGATATTCAAATAAACATAGATTCGAGCATAGGCAGTGTACCTTCGTTGTTTTGTGCCTTCGAAGCCTTGACATAGATGCCAATCATTTTTCCGATGCCTGTGAGTATTTCTTCTAGCCAGAACTCTTGAGGTAGTGAGTAGAGCCTCAGCTAGACCAGAGCATGCGTGAAATCCTCCTTCTCGGGGCTGAAATTTTCCGTCTAGAAATGGAGGAAAAGACCTACCGAGTTGTAAAAGTATGGACCTCCTTCAAATATTATGTTCCTGTCCTACAGGTTGTGCAAAATGATAGTGAAGAAGCCTTTTGATCCAAGTTGGAGGTCATAGTGACCCTTGGGCTTCCACCAATGTTGAATCCATTTGACTAAATCCTTTTTCGATGGCCATAATCCCAGAAATTTCCCTATCAGGTCGAAATCCTTCATATATTGTTTCTGGTCTTCTATTCTTGGAGAGTTGATAGTATATTTGGGTGCTATCGGGGCCTATGGGATGCATTTACCTGGTTCCTGGGTGCGAGCCATTTTTTGGTGGTTAGATTCAAGATCTATTTCCACCAGTTTCTCCTTCGGCATCTCTTCCTCCCAAATGATGTTATGCATTTCTGTCGGAAGCTCAAAGGTCGGGCCTTTGAAGTGTTTGAATCTATGGTACTGTGACGGAGTTGTAAGAGGGGCCAGTAGGCCCCCCTCCCTCGACCTTCATGGTTGCAGCAGGGCGCAGGGCAGCGTGCACAGGAGGGTCGTGGTTGAAACCCTAGCATAGCCGAAAATAAAAAAAAACTCTGATTGATATGTTTTTAGGACGATTTCCATATTACTGGACAACTAAACAATTAATTTTCAACTATAAATTAAAACGTACTAAACAAATTTATTTTTTAATTTAATAGGTATTTAATTTATTTTTTGTTTTTTCTTTATTTAAAAAAAAAATTGTGGTTTTTTGGAAAAAAAAGATTGGTTGTTTTTTTTTTTTTTTTAACCAAAAAATGAGGTTTTTTATTGTTTTTTACAGTTTTTTAAATGAATTATTTTTCATATTTTTTTGTTATTTTTTCGATTTATTTTTTTTATGTAATTTTTTTCTCTCGAAAAAAATCATAATTTTTATTCCACTAAAGAAAGAATTGCATTTCATAGGCAGCCAGGGCGCAGAAAGATTTTTTTAATGTAAATTTATTTTAAAAACTAATTAATTAATTTTTCAGTTAACACTAGTTTTGATTTAGGAGTCAACTTCAAGGATTTTTTTGGCAATGGTATAAGTTGTCAAGGTCACGGTGTTAATCAAATCATATTTTTAACGCCAAACAAAAGTTGGTGCTACTGGTAGCATCACTTTTCGATTTGAGGGTAAATTTTAAGGTTTTGTCATCTTGTCAAAACCACAATTTCAAATAAGTCGTAATTTTAGTGCAATTTTAGCCACCCCCGAAAAAAGGGTGCTATCGGTAGCACCACTTTTTGATTTAGAGGTAAAAATGTGACCTTTAAAAAACTAGAACTATAGAGGGTTCTCGTTAAGTTGGTAACTTTGTTTAAACTAATGTTGTTACCATTGAATAATTTTACACTGAAATTATGACAGAAAATTATATAGCGGAAAGCACAAAGATTAGAGAGAAATCATCCATACACAAGAGACACAAAAATTTATCCTATAAAATTTTCTGATTGAAAATTTTTGAGGACAATAAACAGTTCTCCCATCAAATTCTAGAAAAACCCTTCCAACTTGCAAACATGTTGTACGGCCTACTGACGTCACATATACAGTTGCTGACATCACCTATACGGACTGTATAGACACTGACGACACCTATACGGATTATTGATGTCACATGTACCGATTGTACATACGTTGATGTCACATGTACGAACTGTATTGATTGTTGATCTCACATGTACGGATTGCATGGACTGTTGAAATCACCTATATGTAATGTTGACATCATATGTATGGGTTGTTAACATTGCATGTACGGACTGTTGATGTCACCCACATGTTTGGCATGTTTCTCCTCTTCCTCTCACACGTGTAAACTCACATGTGTGGCATCCTCTCCTTGGCTGAAAAATAGAGAGAATGTCCAGAAACCCTAGGCTAGATTTGTCAAAGTGAAGAATTTCCTTTATTGAAATTGTCACCCCAATCTCCTTGGAACAAGTGCTCACTCACTTATGCCAACTCCATAATGTCACAATGAGATGTACACATTGTCTCCTCACATTGCCTCTTATTTTATAGGCGTCTAATGAGTGATTTTAGAAACCTCTTCTAAACTCAACATTAAATTAGAATTGTTTATTCATCCATGTGGGTGTGAAACCCCAACCAAGCCCCAGCTCAATATACAAGGAGTTTTCACAAAATGAAAAATGCAATGTGAGTCCCAACAATGATTCTCAAATCTCCGACAACAAGGCCGGTGTGGGAATACCTCTCGATGCTACAAAACATCAACACTCCCTCTTATCGAGGGAGGTATTCCATCAACCGTCACCTGGAAATAGATTTGTCTCCCACACTAGAAGTGGCTTTTCCTCCCACACTAGATCTACTCCCACAGCTACTCCTTCTAACACAAAAGAAAATCTTGTTGTATGACATGGACCCTTCTTGGAAAACACCCTCCTCCTAGAAGCCTCCCACTTTTGAGCATTGTACCTTGCTTCCTCAACCCATGACACATTCCTAAAAGTCTTGGAAGACTCCTCTCTCCCACCTGAACCTGAAGGTTGACTTCCTCTAGATGGTTGACTCGCCCTCTAAGCTTGTTGACTACCTCTGAAGTCTAACTTCCTCTTGACAAACTTAGAAGGTTGCTCCTTCCCACTGGATCCTGAAGGTTGACTCTGAGTTGCACAACCTTCATAGCTACCTGCTTATTTCCCTATGTCACTCTGTTGCTTTCCATAGCTCGCATAGGCTGGCCATTTAGCTTATACAAATTGCTCTCTCTAACTCCAAGAACCACTTATGTGTCTAAGCTAGATCGTTTGGGCATGATCAGTGTTTGTCCATCTCTGAACAACACCTCATAGCCCTTCTCCTCAATCGTTGAGACTAAGAGCACACTCTTTCTAAGTTTTGGCACCCATAGAACATTTTTCACTCTCAACACATCTCTTGAATCCATCCGGAATGATATTGTTTTAGATCCCTGCACTGCATGCTTGGTCCCCATACCAAGTTCCACATACATATCTGAGTCAGACTCTGTGAGCTTTCAAACAACTCACATGCTCCTGCCATATGACATGTGCCTCCATTATCCATAAACCAATTCCCACTACAAAAAATTGCACCAGAAAGGGCAGAGACCAATAAAAACTCCCTTTGAAGTATGTCTGCAACCTCATCCACCTCAGCTAATGATTCTTGTTATTTCCCTTTCCCTTTCTTCCATTGTGGATAGTATGAAGCATAGTGACCTAGCGTATTTTTATAACCCTATATTTAATAGGATCACCTGGTGATTAGAATCTCTTCCTCCAGTTGTGTTGTATTGTAAATAATATTTTATTTTGCAAATGATTTACAAAAGAAAAAGAAAAAGAAAAGAAAAGAAAGAATAAAAATCAAAAGAGGGTATAAAAAATAAAAACAGAAAAATATAAAACCCCATGAAAAAATTTGGTTTGATTCACATTGTCTAACCATGATCAAACCCTTTAACTTTATGCGGATAGTATACTGAATAAAGCTGGCCAAACAATCTAATATTGGCCAAATTAGATAGTTTAGTGAATAAGTTTGGCCAAATAGTCTAAACTTGCCAAATATCTTAGGTTAGGGTAATTATTGACCCAACAATTTAAATTGGGTTGATGTGTTAGGAATTAGATTAGGGACTAGGTTAGCATATTTTGTTTCAATAAAAGGTTGATTAAATGCCTTTTATTTGGGTTAAATTGATGTGTTTTTTACCCCTTGGTGAAAAAATAAAGAAAGGGAAGCTAGAAAATACCCACAATATGTTTTTATCCTAAGTTCTATTGGGATTTGACAGTTTGTCTCTTTGGGGATAAAGGGCTCACAAATCTCATTGGTCGATCAAGGCGTGCCCAAATCAATGGTCTGCAATGGATATCGAACCCCCCCGACCTTTCTGCCTTTAACGGTGGGGGGGTCCGAGTTGGTGGTTTTAATGGCACGAGCCCCGCATAATGTGTCAGCTCCATATTCTATCAAACCTCCCTCACTCATTTTCTCTTACCACCTACCCCCCTCCCCCCCTCTGATATTCCACCAAACCACTCATCAATACCGCCCACCACACTATGCCACCGTAACTCACTACCCTATCAACACGTCACACTCCACTACCTTGTCACACGTCACACTCCTATCTACCCATTGGCCATTTAATATCCTCCACGTCACATTCATCCATCTATTGGCCAATCAATTCCACTCCCTGTCACCGTTACTCATCCAAATCACCACCCACTCCATAACAGACACCCCCCTACACCATTTAATGTCATTCTTTCACCATTCCCACATTTTTCACTGATCCAAACATAGTCGTTTCCTATTTGCAAGCTAACCACCACCAAACACACCGTCGACAAGCGCCATTAAACCTGGTAATCACAGTAAACATCGTTTTTGGTCTTCAGATCTTTGTTTAATAATGGCGCCCAAATATAAATCCACTGAAACAGAAGAAAATCAATTTCTTCCTCCTCCCGTCGACCGGGATCGCATCCCACTAGCCGATAAACATTATGGAATTGTAGAGACGAAGTGTGAATTTGATTTCTTCGAATTACACTTCTGGCTGAAAGATATTTTCTTAGACAAGAGTGACAAGATCGGACTCTGGGAGTCTAATCTTCCACTTTACATGTTTCCCCAGACCTATCACTTCCCTGATTTCTCCCTGAAATGTCAAGCCCACTACCTTCCCGGCCAAAGGGCCATTATGTCTTCGTCTGGTGAAACTTTGTGCACCATCACCCTCGAAACAATAAACCAAATGATGCAAATACCCAGAACTGATTCTGCCAACCCCTTCTCCATTGAAATTCCAACTGAGCTCTATCAAAAACTTTCCTTTCCTCAAAGAGCCCAGATATTTGAAATATTCCTACCGAAAGACATGCAATTGCCCAAAAAGAACCCTCTCTATCCTTCTTCCATATTCTCAGTCAAAGGAAACCAAATCATCTCCACCCTATGTTTCATGTTAGAATATTATTCTGATGAATGGGTAGATGAACCCATTTTGGGTTTTCTATCCATTTTCTCCACAAAAGAAAAGGCTACAACTCAATTTGATTACAGTCAGTTTCTGGCTGACATTATACATGAACATCTTTTCAAGTTCTCCATAGAGGGAACGTTTAGGTACTCCTCAGTGTTGGTGTACATGTTCCTCTTCTTCCAAGCAGATAGATTATCTTGTGCCTTTCAGAAATTGGATCAAAATGGGAACCCTCAACCAGTGACCTATTGGACATCACTAGTGAGGAAGACCTCATCTGAATTCAGCTTCAAACAGTTCATCGATCATTTTTACCATCCATTGGTGTGCATGCTCACCAACATAATAGAACCAAGGATAAATGAGAAGATCCAGAGAATCCTTCATCTATCAGACTTGGCCAAAACAGGGGACTAGTATCTTTACCATAACCATACCGAGATCAGAGTTTATGGGTGTGAATTATCTCCATACAAGCTGTCAAAGTACCTTCCTGTTAGAATCTTTGCCTTGGAGTCCATAAGACAGATGATCAACTTTGATGACATCCACTTCGTGTCATTCAAGAAGAAGCAACAACTAGGGATCGGGAGCCAAATTGGTTCCTTCATATGCAACAATAGAGTTGCAGGGGAAGAAGCCAACAATCTTTTAAAGGAAATGAATTTCGGTGTAAGATTCCCATGGCATTATGACCCCTATGGAATTATAGAAGAAACTGGGCTTAAAAATAATATCTCTCCTTATGCTCACGTACCAAAACCTGAGATTGAGAAGTTCATGAATTGAACAGATTGGCAGGAAAATACCTTACTAGAGAAAAAAGAGTAGCCTTCGCCTGCCAACATTTCACATACCAACACTCCTCAGGTGAAAATAGAAAAAAGATCCAGGAAAGAGGTTTCACCTTCAGTCACAGAGGTGTCAACTAAAGACTTCCAGGTGTACGGGAAGAGGACCAACACTAGTCACACACAAGACAGGTTCAGAGAAGGATAAACTCAGTCCACAATAGTTATGGAGGGACCACATTCATTAGTTTTCTCTGGTAGCCAAAACATAGTGTCCACATCCTCATCCAAGAAGCAAACAGACACTACATTGTCAACTAAATCCTCTCAAGAGTCAACAGGATCGATCATTTTTGACAAATACAAGATGATCAAACAGAAGAATGAAATTCTAAACAGCAGCACATATGCACAGTTTTGGAAGCAGACATCCATAGTGTTGATATTATGATAGCTTCGGGAGGTATGAACCTCTATTGTGACCTTTGACAAGATTTGAATGTTCCCTGAAGAAAGAAAAGAAATGAAAATAACCCTATATGAGATGTCAACTAAAGAGAGATAATTAATTTGAATTAATTAGTACCCAGAAGGAGAAGTCGGCCCAGGCAAGTCTGCCAGGAATACTATAAATACAGGGCACCAGTCTCTCATTTGACACACTCTCAGAATCACAGAAAGCCAGTTTTTGCGCACTGCAGTCTAGCAGTCTTGTGCGCAAGTCCTGGGGAAGTTGTTGCACCAGTTTTGGGTGAGACTATCTGATCAGATTGGTTACTTCTTACTTGGTGCATTAGCCTTGCTTGGCTATTGGATAGCTACCAGGATTCTTCTCTCTATCAAGGTCAAGGTGCTTGGAGGGTGGCTTCGGCCTATGGTTGGGTGACAAGGGTATTTTCAATGGTAAAACGAGCACCACAATCCTTCATATTCTAACAGGTTATGGGCCAATACCTCCTTCATTCATTCTAACCATTGGAAGGAAGCATAGCCATTAGGATATTGAGATCGTTGGGGAACTACCACTAGTGTTACTAGCAGGAGCAGCTTCCAAGACATTGCTACTAGGGTTACTAGTAGGAGCAGTTGCAGAAACCCTAAATCCCAGATCCGACACCTTGTGATGGAGCATCTTGCTCAAGGAGAAGATATTCAAATGTGCCCTAGTTCAGCGCACCTTTTGGCTCTCTCAGAAGACAGAAACGTCAGAGTTTAATTTTTGGATCAAGGCATGACCAGCTACCAGTGAATCGAAGACGTGAGTGAAAAGGTCAATCTTCTACATTACTCAGCACTCACCAGAACGATTGAAGATGAAATGTGGATAATCGATAGTGGAGATTCTAGGCACATGAAGGGAGATCAATCCAAACTCTCAAACCTAAATGAGAAGAAGACATCGTACAAGGTAGATCTTGGAGACAAAAGCACTTATCCAGTCAAAGGATTTGGACAAGCCTCTGTCATGTTGAAAATAGGTAACAATGTTCATTTAAGAAATGTTTTATATGTACCTGGTTTAGAAAAGAATCGTGTATCGATATCTTGCCTAGAAGACAAAGGAAACGGAATAGATTTCATATATGGAAAAGTGTTATCCTGGCATAAAGATTTCAGCATAGAGAATGCTAGGGTTATTGGAAGTCATGAAGGAAACCTATATAGACTACTAGAACAAAATGAAGAAGCTCTCGTACATAATGAAGTAAATCCCAATGAACTTTGGCACAGAAGGTACGCTCATATTAAAGAATTACCTTTTTCTCAAAAGGATGGTTGAAGGAATACCAAAATTGCAATCTACACATGAAGGAATTTGCAAAGGATGTGCTCTTGGGAAGAATATCAAGAAACCATTCCCAAGAAGCAACAACATATCTAAGGAGATTATAGATCTGATACACTCATATGTCTGTGGTCTAGTGTCAGTCAAATCTTAGGAGGATCTCTTTACTATGTAATCTTCATAGATGATTATTCAAGAAAAACTTGGTTATATCTACTGAAATAGAGAACCTCACAAACAAGAATATCAAGACATTAAGAACAGATAATGGAGGAGAATACACCTCAAAGGAATTCATTTCATTCTGCAAATAGGCAGGGATTAGGAGGGAGTTGATTGTTCCTCATAATCCTCAACAAAATGGTGTAGCAGAAAGAAAGAACAGATCCATCGAAGAAACAGTAAAAGCACTACTAAATGATCAAGGTTTATTTATGTTCCTATGGGGAGAAGCAGCCATGACAGCAATATACGTGCAAAACAGAAGTCCTCATCGCATATTGAAGGACATGACTCCAGAAGAAGTCTTCTCAGGTAAGAAACCTAATGTGGAAAACCTAAGAATACTTGGATGTCCTGTTTACTCTCACATTCCAAAGGATAAAAGGAATAAACTAGAACCCTAAGGAAAGAAGGGGATATTTGTGGGATATAGAGATTCATCCAAGGCTTATAGAATCTATATTCTGGAACAACATAAGATCGAAGTCAGCAGAGACGTAACATTTAATGAAAAGATGGCTTTCAAGAAATCCATAGAAGAAACTATAGAAAAAGAAGAGATTGAAGAACCTATTGAAGAAAGCACAGAAAACCAAAATGACGAAAAGGAATAACTTGATCATCCTATGCAACCATGTGAAACCATTGATTCAGATATCATACCTAAGATCAAGAAACGACCAGCTTGTCTTGAAGCTACCTTACAAGACGCGGAAAGACTCAAGGTTCCAGAAGGAACATTCAGAAAAAGTAAGAAACCTAAAAGATTCTCAAGTTATGCAGCATATATGACGAAGCTTCTAGATGAAGAACCTACCACATTTGAAGAAGCAGCTCAAAAGGGACAATGGAAAGAAGCTATGACGGAAGAACACCAATCCATTATGAAAAATGATGTATGGGAAATCGTACCTAGACCTAAAGAAAAATCAGTGGTAACTTCAAAATGGGTATATAAGATCAAACATGCATCAGACGGAAGCGTGGATAAATATAAAGCAATATTCGTAGCTAGAGGGTTCTCCCAGAAGGAGGGAGAATATTATGACAAAACTTTTTCTCCGGTTGCTAGATATAATTCCATTAGAGCTATCATATCTCTTGTTGCTTCAATGGGATGGAACTTACATCAGATGGATGTAAAGACATCTTTCCTCAATGGAGCAATCGAAGAAGAAGTATATATTGAACAACCTTAAGGGTTTGAGGCACATTCCAGAGACACTCACGTTTGCAGATTAAATAAATCCCTATATGGACTCAAGCAAGCTCCAAGGGCTTGGTATGCCAGAATGGACAGTTATCTAAGAAGACTTGGTTTCTCCAAGATTCATGCAGATCCAAACCTTTACTGCAAAGTCGTGGACAATGCACCTGTAATTCTACTACTATATGTTGACGATCTAATCATAACAGGTGAAGAGTCTCTCATCATCCAATGCAAGAAGGAACTAGCTTCTGAATTTGATATGAAAGATCTAGGTCTCATGCATTATTACTTGGGACTAGAAGTATGGCAGAAGCGTGGTGAAGTATTCCTTGGACAAGGAAAGTATGCAATAAATATCCTTCAGAAGTTTGGAATGATGGATTGTAAGTCCATGGACACTCCTATGAATACAGATATAAGAAAAGTGAAAGATCCAGATTCTGATCCAGTATATCCATCACTATATCAACAATTAATTGTTTCATTGATGTATTTGGTAAATACTCGACCAGACATTTGCTTTGTCGTGAATACACTAAGCCAGTTCCAGGTGGAACCAAGACATGAGCATTGGATAGCTGCAAAGAATGTCTTAAGATATATTCGTGGGACAATAAACATGGCTTAAGATATACCGCATCTAGTGATATACAGCTTCATGGATTCACATACTCAGATTGGGCAGGAAGTGCACAAGACAGAAATAGTACTTCAGGAATGTGTTTCAGCTTGGGCTCCACTATGATATCTTGGGGCAGCAGGAAACAGAAGTCTGTCGCACTCAGCACAGCAGAAGAAGAATATATCGCAGCATGTGAAGCATGCGCAGAAGCAATTTGGCTAAGGAAGTTAATCTCTAATTTATTTGATCAGATTCTAGATTTGACCATAATACATTGTGATAATAAGAGTTGTATAATATTATCAGAACATCCCGTGTTTCATGAAAGGTCGAAACATATTGAGATCAAATACTACTTTATTTGAGATAAAGTCCAGGAAGGAGAGGTAAAGCTCCAGTATATCCCCACAGATGAGCAAACAACAGACATCCTGACAAAGCCTCTATCCAGAATAAATTTTGCATATTTCCGAGAGAAGATGGGGATCGTGGAAATAACTCCCTTAGCTGAAAGGGAAGAAACGACTCTCCAGGTTGGGAGGGAGCACTGAAAATATTATTGAAGACATTTATTTTTGAGATTGAAAAATAGTCCAGCTTGGGCAGATTCTTTCCTGTTCGGAAAGTGGATTGAGATTTCTAACGGACAGTGATTTCCCATTGTGGTTAACATGGGAAATGGTCCAGATTGTTGATGTATCATAGAAAGCAACTTCCCATTGTGGTTAACATGGGGAGTGGTCTAGGGCAGTCTTTCTTCTTGAGGGTTACTCAAGAAGACTGGACCGCCTCGCCGGACAGCGATTTCTCATTATGGTTAACATGAGGAATGGTATGTTTTGGAGGTTGATACAGGACAGTATCTTCCTCTTGTGGTTAACAGGGGAAATGGTCCAGACAGTCATTCCTTAGGGTGTATTCATTCTCTCCAGGTTGTACTTTGTTTAGTGTCAGAGGAATGGCCCAGGGTGGGGAATGGTCCAGGCTCAGCAATCAAGGACAGACATTCCTTAAGGCAGATTCATTCTCTCCAGGTTACACTTTGTTTAGTGTCGAAGGAATGGCCCAGGGTGGGGAATGGTCTAGTCTCAAAAATGAGAACAATCATTCTTCCTTGCTTGAGAAGAATAAGCCAGGGCAGATATTCTTTTAGATCTCACAGATGTGAGTGAAAGATTGGCCCAGATGATTCAGTTTATTTTAACAATATTTTATGTGCAGGATGATATCGGATGATTGTTATGGAGATTGTTTGTCTCGAGAGAGTAGAGATATACTACTGTGGTGGATTTGTTCCATTGTTTGTGACTATGTGTCACGGTTTGAGTAGTTGCGTACTACCATGGATAAACACAGTTGTGTTCTATCAATTGATATTGTACCAGTTGTCATGGAAATTATTCAGTTGGATAATAATGATGGTGCTCGTGATACTACCAGTTGAATGGTTTGTTTGTGCTCAAGATCATTATCAGTTATACCTCCCTAGCTAGGAGGGAGTATTGATATTATGGTATCTTTGGGAGGTATGAACCTCTATTGTGACCTTTGACAAGATTAGAATGTTCCGGGAGAAAGAAAAGAAATGAAAATAACCCTAGATGAGATGTCAGGTAAAGAGAGATAATTAATATGGATTAATTAGTACCCAGAAGGAGAAGTCGGCCCAGGCAAGTCTGTTAGGAATACTATAAATACAGGGCGCCAGTCTCTCATTTTACACACTCTCAGAGTCACAGAAAGCCAGTTTTTGTGCACTGTAGTCTATAAGTCTTGTGCACAAGTCCTGGGGAAGGTGTTGCACCAATTTTGGGTGAGATTATCTAATCATCTTGGTTACTTATTGCTCGATGCATTAGCCTTGCTTGGCTATTGGATCGCTACTAGGATTTTTCTCTCTGTCAAGGTCAAGGTGCTCGGAGGGTGGCTTCGGCCTATGGTTGGGTGACAAGGGTATTTTCAATGGTAAAACGAGCATAATCCTTCATATTCTAACACACAGCTCAGCACAGATTATTGTATGCCTTTGACACAGAGAAGGGAAGGATGCACATGGGATTCTTACAAGCACAGGTCCCTCACCCCAAGACAGCTTCTGATTACAAAAAAACATCATTTGAGTTTGATGTAAAAGAGGTCCATCCAGCAGATCAAATGGGCATGCATAGACAAACTAGGGAGATGATCTTCTCCACCTTGACAAATACATCCTTGACTGCTGCAAAATTGCAGGTGTCTTTAAACAATGTCTAGTCTCAGTTGAATCTGGAAAAGATATCTTCTCTAGCCAAAAATAATAAGATCAATTCTTTAGAGGTGCTAGTATTGAAGATCGGCTATGATCCATCCAATGTCAAAGCAGTCGAAGAACTACTGAAGAAGAAAAATGTTTACATAGCATCTATGAGGAAACAATTGAAACTTCCAACCACTGAAGATTCACAAGCAAAGGAAATGGTTGAGAGTGAAGGACACAAGGAGGAGATGTTGAAACTGATAATGGAGCAGAATGCACAGATAAAGGAGATGGAATTTGAGCTAGATAAGTTGGTTAAAGAGAAAGAACAGAGTGTGTAGATGGTTGTTATCCCACTGGAGGTAGTTCCTCTCATAGGAATTAACATAGCAGCAGTAGCTACAATATCATAAATTCCATTAGCCATTCCAGTGAAAGTTCCATATGCTTCTGAGAAGTTGGTAAAGTCAATGGAGGACATGAACCTGCAAGGGGAAGAAATCAAAAGATTGCAAGAAGAGGTAAAAAATATCCAGAAGCTGAAGTCCATGTTCCAGTCCAGCTACAACACAGAGATGCACAAATCACAAAGACTCATCCAAGAAATACAGAAGCTGCAGAAGGAGACTGACATGGCTAAAACATTGTCTGAGGCCAAGGAAAACATCTGGATGGATATTAGCAAGTCAATGGCAGAGATATGGCCACTCATACAAATTGTGTTTGAACAATGTGAACTGGTACAGTGAGCCAAAAAATCAATTGACAAGATAAGGGAAGAATTAGGAGAGATGCCTACAGAGGCCACTGAAATCAGCAGATTCTTAAACTCCAAGACCAAAGAGGAGTTAGAGGCATTGGAAATTGAAGACAGGATAGAGACCATCCTTGAGGTCAAGAAGGTCTTGACCAAAAAAGGATTAATGTTGCAACTAGAAGAGAAAGCTTAGATGATGGACATCGGAGTACAGATATTTTTCAGCAAGTTCGACACATTGCACAAGAAGGGACTCCCTAGACTACTAGTGATAAATGATAAGCTCATCACTCTGTCAGACTACAAGTAGAAGATCCTCACAGTGGAAAAGGATGGTTCTAAATTTCCAAGTATACAGAGGAGCATTAGTGGCAAGGATTTCTTAGATACTTTACAGTTGGACCTGAGCATCCAACATGAGATAAAATACATTTTCATCACAAAGTCTACCTTTGCCAAGTACACTAAAATGGACGAAATATACATAAATTTACTCAAGGTTTCCATCCCTAGTCAAAAGATATGGGAAGACATATGTTATTTACTTGAGTAAAGGTGAGGTGGATTTTTGAGTCAGCGTGAGGAAGATAGTCAAGTCAAAGTGATGAATCATCAACTACTTCCCCCAAAATCAGCACCAAGGATTCGAATAGATTAGCAGTGTTCCTATTATTTTGTAAATGTAATCTAGTTAGTTAGATTTTTTCTCCACAATATCCTAGTCATTAATGACAGGATCTGATGTAACTATTGCATAGATACTTCTCACTTCGAAGTATTGAGGGTTGATTTTTGCACCCAAGGAGCTATTTATGTAATATTTTCAAAAGGATCGACCAGTAATAAAAAGGCTATTCACATGATTCTTGTGTTTGATCATTGGTGATGTTTATCTTTCTCTGTTAATGTTTATCTTACTCTGTAATCATTATGTTTTTTGTTTCTAATCATTAAATGGAATTTAATGAACAGAATTTGTCTCGTGCACTCTATTTTTGGTATTTTAGTGATCTACATGTTATTCATCTGATATTAAGTAAAGGAATTAATTGGTTCTTTGGTTGGTTGACTTTCTCACATGTTCTATCTTTTCATCCCATTTAATTATAATAGATCCAGCAGTTTTACTATCTCGCCCTGTGAAGGAACCTCATAAAAACTGTATCAGATCCTAATCTTTAATTTTGACCCCATAGCCCAATGGAAGTTTAATGCAATTCTTTAGCCAATCTTTATAAACAAACAAACAAACTCAGATTATTTTAACTAGCCTAATATCTAAAAACTCAAACAGATCTAAATCCTACAGAGAGATCCCTCTCTGAAACTGGTAGGGTTAGATCCCAATTTCAAAAGTGGCTTTGGTAAGTTACCTCTGTTAATTTCTTCTTCTCTTGACAACCTCTGGGAATTACAGAGTTCTAACATGTATGACAAGCAAAACACTTGACCTTGCTAAGAACATTCTTCTTCCTCTGTTATGGAGATGCCTCTCTCCTTGGAAAATTGTTTCTTCTACCCTTACTAGTGTGAGCAACTAGGGTCGGGTTCTCATCATCGATACCTCTCTACTTGTCATTCTTGGACTCTATATGAGCCTCCTCCTAGGTGCAACCGATCCATAGTCTGTCAAATGGTGGAAACCTCTCTTGTGCACAAATCCCATGTACAAATGGTTCCCAAGACCAGGGAAAACCATTCAATGCCACTTTCACCAACTTTGTGTCATCAACTACCTCACCAATGGCTACAAGTTTATCACGAATCTGAGTGATCCTCATGAGGTAGCTAGCAATTGTATCTGATTTGGACATTTCAACATATCAAAGTTGGTGCCTCAAAATCAACTTCTAATTTGCACTCTCTCTTTGCTACAATCCCACCAAAACATCATAGATATCATTTGTTGTCTTCTTCTCGGAAATATGAAGAATCAAGTGTTCCTTCACAGAATCCAACAACACATGCTTGGCCTTCGCTTCCCTCTTCTTATGAGTTGTTAATTCATGTGCATCCTTTGGATCTGGAATCAAAATCTCAACATACTCTTTGAGATCATTATCTTCCAAGAGAAAAAGGATCCTAGCCTTCTAGGCCCATAAATTAGTGGGCCCCTCTAATATGTCCTCCACTCTAAGAGTGTTCACCATTATTATCTACCTAGAATAACAAATCTGCAGCAACAAAAAACTCCAGCCACGTGTATCTCAGGAGATGACTCCCTCTATCTCTAAATCCTATGCTCTAAAACCATCTCAAATTTCCACGTGTTAATTTCATATCTGAAAATTACTTCCAAGTGACATCAAACAGTAAACTAGGGTTGTTATCACTGAATAATTTTACACTGAAATTATGACAAAAAATTATATAGTGGAAGCACAAAGATCAGAGAGAAATCATCCATACACAAGACACAAAAATTTGTTTTGTAAAATTTTCTGATGAGAATTTCTAAGGATAAAAAAACAATCCTCCCGACAAAATTACAACTTCAGCAAATTCTGGAAAAACCCTTCCAAATTGCAAACATGTTGTACAACATGCTGACATTACTTGTACGACTATTGGCATCACCTATACAGACTATACGTACATTGACAACACATGTACAGACCGTGTAGACGTTGACGTCACTTGTACCAACTGTTAACATCACCCACATGTGCAACTTGTTTCTCCTATTCCTCTCACATGTGTGGCCTCCTCTCCTTGCCTGAAAAATAGAGAAAGAATGTCCAGAAACCGTAGGGCAGATTTTCCAAAGTGAAGAATTTCTTTTGTTGAAATGACCACCCAAATCTCCTTGGCCCAAGTGCTAACTCACTTATGCCAACTCCATAATGTCACAATAAGATCCGATCATTGTCTCCTCACATTGTTTGTCCTTTTATAGGAGTTTAATGAGTGAGTTTAAAAACCCCTTATAAACTTAACATTAAATTAAAATTGTTTATTCCTCCATGTAGGTGTGAATCCTCAACCAAGCCCCAACACAATATACAAGGGGTTTTTACAAAACAAAAAATGTAATGTGAGTATCAACAATGATTCCCACATGCCTGACACCAAGGTCAATGTGGGAATACCTCTCGATGCTACAAAACATCAACAAGATATGCTTCTTTATTTTTAATTCAGGTGTTACATCTGAGTGATGTCTTGATATTAGCTACTTTATTGTATCACAAAACTTGAGATAAATAACAAATAAGTCCCAAATCAAGATTTAAAAGTAAATGCCTTGTTATAGCGTAAAATTAAGATACCTTGATTTAACTTTATTATAATAGTTTGCATGCAATTAACCAAATATTGCATAATATCACCATAACATAACTAAAGGCAATGTGACTTCATATAGAGATTAAATCTATCAATAGTTTTATGATACTAAATGAAAATGGCAAACAAATTAAAGGAATATGGTGTCATGATTCATTATCTTTGCAAAGTGTCTAACATTGGTATGTATATTGGGATTTCAATGTAATTTTTTCCCATCACAATTAGTAGTGATGTGATGTTATTTAATTGTTGGAAAGACTTTTCGTAAATTGTTGTCAAGAATCTTGATATAATTTAAAAGTATTTTATATTTTATCAGATGATATATATCTTAATATGTATTAATTATTTTTTTTTAAATGTTTATTGATCATAATAAGTTTTTTATTTAAAATCTTGCAAAATATTAAAGTTTCATCTCTATATGACAGTTTGTGTCCTGTTTAAAATTATTGAATATATTAGAGGTCAAGGTAATATAAATTGATATTGACGTAATTGTTTTAATGCAGAAAATGAATCTTGGTATAAAATTACACTTCAATCTCTTTTAAGTGTTTTTTTTGCCTATGTAATTTATGAATTATAAATGTCTCATTTTTATATCACAATGTTTTTTAAGTTTAGAATAAATAAGCATTTGTTAAAATTTGAATCAACAAATTTTAATTATTTATATTTCATTAAATTTGAATCACAAAATTTTGATTAAATTTTAACAAAATATCATGAAAATAATCCTAAATAATGGACTTATTATCCATTTTTATAATGTCTTCTCCACATAATAATTAATTATTATCAATAAATAAAGTTGAGAGAAATTGTAATAAAATAAGTATCGAATCAAAAACAAAAACATGAAATACCCATGTAAAAGTTTGCATTTAATCAATAAATCAAATATCTTCTCAACTTAGAAAATAAGATTCATTATTATCACATAATGGAAATCTTTGTGACTTTTTGTGAGAGCATAAAGCGATGAATAGTGACATCTGGGCATGCATCCAAATCCAATGCATACCTAATCAATCCATATAGAAGGATAATCAAGGATGTACAACTCCATACGCTTGATCACTCATGGCCTTCGAAATATATATATATATATATATATATATATATATATATATCTTTTCAAAACAAAACAAAAAACGTTTTTGCACTTTGGCAACGCATGTTGTTGCATTTCCAACATAGTAACATTTATAATTCAATGGACAAGTAGTCTAAAACATGCAACATCGAGGTATTCTGGTGGGTAACTATCAGCAGGTGGGTAGCTGCCTGTGAATATCTAAGTTCTGGTCTGTGAACCTACCTATGCAAGCAAGGGCAATAAATAGAGGGAGAGAGTTGTTGGAAACACTTAAAGTAAAGGTTCAATAGGGTAAAGGATTCATAGCATGCGTCCCCTACGTGTTCCTGACTGAATGAATGGGTTTCGGGCACTCCATCGACTAGGATGAAGGGAGAAAGGTAAGAGTAAGGTTGTTGTTTCATGCCATCCCTCCCATCCCGTATAAGTATATAGTTGTACCTGGTAAGCCATTCATGGAGCAATTGGTATAGGGCATATAGGTCTTCAGGTGGGTTGGCAGGCAGTAAATGAAAGGCAGATAGGTTTATTCCTAGAATGCAGTTCTAATTGATGAATCATAAAACATGCAACATCACCCCCTAGGTGAGTAGCTATAGATATTGATGGTAATGGAGATGGTTTGCTCGACTCTATTCGTGAATGGAACCAAGCATAGGAACAATCCAAGCTATGGGGGTTGCTTGTGTTCCCCCCAGGTGAGTAGCTATAGATATTGATGGTAATGGAGATTGTTTTCTCGACTATGTTCGTGAATGGAACCAAGCTATGGGGGTTGCTTATGTTCTTGGTGCATGGTTATTGAAATGTGTAGGATATGGATAGTTCCTTGTTTTTATGGATGTATCAATGTCTCTCATTGCATTCCTTGTGTTTGTTAGGATACTTGAAAGCTTGGGCTTCTCACCACTGACATCAATTTCGACCTTGGCTCCCTCAATTCCTCAGTTGAGACCCTCAAGATACAACTATGCCTCCCTCATTGGTTGCTTTGACTCCCTTGAATCCAAACTCAACAAATGGATGAGCCAATCCTCGAGCCCTACCTCCTCTGAACAACCTTCCTACCATGAAGACGCTAACTCCTCCCATTCACAGGCCTTTCATTCCAATCACCTTCATCACGAAATGTGTCTTCCTAGAGTTGAGGTGAACAAAATTGATGGTTTGGATCCCACGGGTTGGATCACTCAAATGGAACATTATTTCTCCTTGCACATCATTATTGATGATTTAGCCAAACTTCGTTACAATGTCCTCTATTTGGATCTTGAACGTTGGCAATGGTGGGAATGGCATAAAAATTCACTCCAAGGTTATGTTGATTAGACATAGCTTGTTGCATATCTTTATGAACGTTTTGACACCGACACACACCATTTGGATCGTTTGACCAAGTTGAAACAGTCTGGCACAGTGGAAGACTTTATCACCACCTTTGAGCACTTGGATTTCAGAACGGAGGGCATGTCATATGCCTTCTTCATGGAATGTTTTATCAGTGGCCTGAATGATGACATCTGAGCCCAGGTCCTAATGGATCGCCCCCGGAATTGATTGGAAGTTACTCAACGAGCCAAGGAAGCACAGCATGTAGTCTCTTCCAAACACAGAAAACCCTCCTTTATTCCTTGCCCTAGACCCACCAATCATGCCCCTCCTACGAATCCTCTCATGATCCAAAAATTAACTCGGATAGAAATGGTTGAACACCAACTTAAGGGTCTTTGTTATAATTGTGATGACAAATCTTTTCCAAGGCACAAATGCAAGGAACATAAGCTTTTTATGGCCATTTATGAGTATGTTTCTGATGAAGATGTCGATGTTCCCCATGTTAAAGAGACACCCCAAACAGATCATACACCACCCTCTGACATGCCAAAAGTTGAATTGTTCATCTCATTGAATATACTCACTAGTTTTTTTGCTCCCCAAACGCTCAAGTTAATTGGATATATTAAGCATAGAAAAAGCATTATCCTAGTCGATAGAGGTAGCACCCATAATTTCATCCATCGTCACATTTCTCAAGAGACCATGTGTTATATCTGTGCAGTCAACAATTTTCAAATCATGATTGCAAATGGTGATTCCATGAAATGCGGGGGCGTTGTGAAAATATTTGCCTACAAATTGGTCAGTACCACCTTAAATCTCATATGTTTGCTATCGACATGGGCGATTGTGACATTGTGCTCGGTGTTGAATGATTACGCACACTCAACCCCATCATCATGGATTTTAAAGACATAACCATGCAATTCCAACAGAAGGGACAACGATATAAGTTCCAAGGCATCGCGGCAGGCTCCCATGAAATCATCAATTCCCACCGAATGGAAAACCTACTTCAAAAAGCTCATTCTGACATCATTGCCCAACTCCATTCCATTCAAGCAGTTGAGACACCCTATGTGCATCCCAACCTCTAATTTATAGTCTCCCAACACTAATCTATTTTTAACACTCCCCGTGGACTTCTTGTGATGCCCATGATCATTCCATTCCACTAGTCCCGGGCAGTCTTCCGCCCAATGTTCACCCTTATCATCATGCCTTTCCTAAAAAAAATGAAATTGAGAAAATTGTTCTAGAATTGCTAGAAGTGGGTGTTATCTATCCTAGTACCAACCCTTATTCTTCTCCTATAGTCATGGTACTCAAGAAAGAAGACACTTGGAGCATGTGTCTTGATTTTCAAGCCCTCAACAAAATCACAATCAAAGACAATCACATGTGTATTGAGTGGTGCTCAGTACTTTACCAAACTTGATCTTTATTCTGGCTACCACCAGATCCATATGAAAGAGGAAGATATTCCCAATGTTTCCTTTTGAACTCATGAGGGTCACTATGAGTTCTTGGTCATGCCCTTTGGCCTTTGGAATACATCGTCCACTTTTCAAAGTCTCATGAATCATATATTTGTCCTTTCATCTGTCGATTTGTCTTAGATTTCTTTGATGATATCCTCTTATATAGTAAAACTTTGCAAGTCCATCTCGCCCATGTGGATCAAGTTAGGGGTATGGTACATCTAAGTTCAAAAAGTGTATCTAAAGTGGGCGAAAATGGCCATCTAATAGGTTTCTCCCGTCACTTGGCTAAGCTTCTAACTCGCTCTACACTGTCTGCGTTGCTTCATTCTCTAGCCTTGATTGCTTCCTTTCTTTTGTTTCTTCCCTAACTAACACTTACTGTCTAAGCACAAACTTTTTCTCAAACAATCTAAATGTGCTTTTGGAGCCTTTGAAGTTGAGTACCTACGTCATATTGTCGACAAGGATGGTATACACGTGGATCCTAAGAAAATTGAAGCCTTGAAGGATTGGCTTCACCCTAAAACTCTTAAAAGTTTGTGTAATTTCCTGAGTTTAACAAGCTATTATCACAAGTTTGTTCAAAAATATGATAAAATTGCAACTCCTCTAACTGCTCTTCTAAAAAAGAATGATTTCAGTTGAACTTCCATAGCTGATCAATCCTTCCAAGCCTTCAAAGAGGCTATGTGCACAAATTTTGTTTTGGCTCTACCCGACTTCACCAAAAATTTTGTCCTGGAATGTGTTTAACACATATCCTCATTCTTCCGCCTCAGCTCCTGCATGTTGACGCCCGTGTATTCTTAGACGTCGTTTTGTCACCATAGCCTCCTGCCTAGTCGTCGTCTAGTCAGCTTTCATGTTGTTTGCGCCAGATCCTCGTCAGCATCCAACGCAGATCTAGATGGCCAAGAGCAGGGTAAGGTCATCACGTTTCCAGGTGCCGAGTTGACTCAGGCCTATCCAGACCTTGAGAAAGACAGTTAATGAAGTTGGGGAGCAGTGGTTGAACATCGTTTCCCCCATAAATGGAAAGCTCAAAAGGACTGTCAGCAAGTCAGCTCGTCTGGAGGTCCCTCTCGAAATCTGAAAATCAGCAAGAGTCGTCTGATTCAGAGGGACGTGTAGCACCAGATCCAAGGATTCGCGGTTTCGCAAATCGGAGGTTTTAGCATGGAGTCATTTTGATATTTTAGGATGGTTAATGGTTGAGCTAAGCTCCCGCATTGGAAAGATTTGATGAAAGCTCTAGTTATCTGTTATGTAGTAGGATTTGAGGTTTCATGTTTAATATAAGTCAGCTTATTTCCATCTCTCTGTAAAAGTTGTGTTAGAACACTCGGGCATGGAGAATCTAGTCCAGGGTCGTATGTTGTTGTTATGAAGGTTTGATTTCAGCAGTATTGTGACCAGTTTTAATCAGTTCATTTTGTTATCTTTTTCCCTCTCACACTGAAGAGCTCGAGCATGGATGATCAAGTCGAGTTGTTGTAGCTGCATCGTGATGTATGTTTGATCATTGTGTTGTTATGACTGTGTTGCTTAAATATACTTCAGTGTCTGAAACTTTGAATCCAAGAGGATCTTGTGTTTAAGTTTTTCCTCCTTAGGCTGTTGGAATACCTAATGTCCATAACAAACCTCTACATTCTCCTCACCAAGTCTTCCTTCTATTCACCTTTAATCCAACTTACTGACTGAAGTTGATCAAGACCTCACTTGCCTGTGCATACCAGTCCAGTTTTCTCAGTTAAAGTGATATCATCTTGAGTCTCCTTCCCATTTGACCTCTTTAAAATTATTTGTGACATACAAACTAATGGGTACTGGGATTACTCTCTCTGCAATTGGAGAGTGACTTCTAGTGATAACATTTATGGCGTCATTGTCGGGGATGAAAGTGAAGATATCTTCCTTGGGAGAATGACTAAGAGCTTCTGATTCTGAAGGTGCATTAGATATCAGAACCATTGAAAATTGCAACTTCAACCTAGCGACTCCACCATCAAAGACTCCACTGGGGAGGATCCTGTTGACAGAAAATTGACCATACCTAAGGGAAAGACCAGGTATCAGTTTATGAGTTTTCTTCATGAAGTCTTGTTCTTCTTTATCAACTCATTTCTCTCTTTCCCTTCACATATAAAGAGGATTATCCTCTGCTTTTTATATTCAAATGATAATAAGCCTTCCTTCATTCATCCATCCTTGGAAGAAGAAGACATGCCCTCTTCTTGTGTTGTAGATGTTGATCATGTGTCTTCACCTGAGCCTATTCATAAAAGTGAGATTTGTATTGCATCTCCTCTCGAAATTGATCACCCTTGTAGCCTTGAGGAGGTTGAAAATAATTCACAATCTTCTCAAATATCGTTACCCTTCGTTATTCCTGCTGAGCCTTGCCATCAACTTGTTAATCCTCATGATCATCCCACTTCTTTTCAAATTAAAATCAGAAATAAGTTGTTTAAACCTCTGAGGCTGTCATATCGCCTTAACCCTTATCCTCTTGATTCCTTTGAGTATCTTCCTCGATTTTTTGGGGAGGATCATGTTACAGCTGAGAGGCACTTGGGGGGATTTGAGAACATTATTGATCATTTTGAGATCGTTCATGATGATGTTACCATGAGGTTGTTCTCACATTCCCTGTTTGTAGATGTTGTTGTGTGGTTTAGATGTCTAGAGGTCGGTTCTATTGGTTCCTGGACCGAAATATGCCATGTTTTTTTAAAGTGTTGGGGTGAGAAAAAATCCCTTGATCAATATTGGTTTGAGTTTAATGCCTTGAGGAGAGGGGAAGAGGAAGCCTTGGTTGTCTTCAACATGAGTTTTTATAGTGTTTATCATAGTATGCATGTGGAGATCAGACCCACAGAGACTGTTGCCATGGTGTATTATGTCATGGCTCAACATCCAGAGCTTGTCCTTCTCCTGAGAGAAAGGAAATCTTCATCGTTAAGACATTTGTTTGAAGATGTTGTAGAGGTCGAAGAGAACATCAGGGCTAGAAAGTGGGTTCATAGGCAGGCATATCTCGAAAATTTGCATGTACATGAGCAAGAAGGCTGTCAATTTGTTTCAGATTCCGAGCAAGAAGATAGTGAATATGAATCAGATATGGAACAACAACAAGGAAGTAAGTATGATTCACAGTTGGAATCAGGTTCTTCAACATTTGCAGATTTTTCTATGGGCAGGAATGCATATCAATCTTATGATCAGTTTCCAGAACATTTTGAGCATGTAGCAATGGTTGATTGCATAGATAATTGTATGTTCTTGGTTGATCATAGTTACGATGTTCTAAATCTTGTTGCACCTTTATCTTGTGACAGTTTTTATGAAGAAGAGACGGCAACTGTTGATGATCAAGAATTGGTTTCAAAAGAACAAGGAGGGCATTTATTTGCAAACAGAGAGAAATTTACAAAGGAGTAACCTGGTCTTCTAAAGCAGCCAGGATTATGTCGCATTATTCATGATCCTGTGGCCATATACATGGAGTCATACATTTCAGATTTTCTGAAATTTTTAAATTGCATTACTTCATCGATACTCACAGGCGAGTATGGTGTTATGAAAGGTTTCCAAGACCACACTATAGAATCTTTTCCTTTATTAATTAAGGAAAAGCATCGGGTGGAAATCAGTTATCCTAGACTCGCAGAAAACACAGAGCAGCATGTGGAGGAGCTTAGTGGGCAGTTTATCTCCTGTCCAGAAACTGTAATTGAACAAGTATCACCTGGTATCAGCCGGCCTACTTCAATTCTCCACCCACCTGTGCACTCTGAGAACATCACACGATGGGTGAGTTGCAATAAAGGACAGAAGTTAATTTCTTACCAGTTGAGCTCCCCTGATTATAAATTTTGTGACCCTATGGGATTATATATGGAGATGTGTTTTCCAAAAGCATTGGAGCCTGCAGATTTATTCACCTTATCATCATTTGGGGGTATAGTCAGTGTTCCAAGCCATGTCCTTGTTTTGCTGGCATACTTCCTTAGCCTTTTATGGATTATCTGCAGTAAAGAAAAGGACCATATTACCAGACAGTCTGGGTGGCTATGGTGGAAGTTTGCTTTCACCTAACACTTTGTAAAAATCACTTAGCTTAGGTTTTTGTAGATAAATAAGCTCTATCAGGAGCAGGTGTGTTTGTTTTATGTCTGTAAGAATAATAGTGTGCGGGTCAACCTGGATTCCTCAGCAGGATGTTTTTTAGCATGACTCCATAGCCCAATACTAAGGCACTGAAACTGCAAAAAGAGTTCTTAGAGCCTCGCAGGGAGGACTCTATCCCCCATGGAGCCTAATGTTAACACATATTCTCGTTCTTCCGCCTCATCTCTTGCATGTTGACACTCGTGTATTCTTAGTCGTCGTTTTGTCACCACAACCTCCCGCCTGGTCGTTGTCCAGTCAGCTTTCATGTCGTTTGCACCAGATCCTTGTCAACGTCCAATGCAGATCCATATGGCCAAGAGCAGGGTAAGGTCCTCACGTTTCCAGGTGTCAAGTTGACTCAGGCCTATCTAGACCATGAGAAAGACAGTTAATGAAGTTGGGGAGCGGTGGTTGAACATCGTTTCCCCCATAAATGGAAAGCTCAAAAGGATTGTTAGCAAGTCAGCTCGTCTGTAGGTCCCTCTCGAAACCCGAAAATCAGCAGGAGTCGTCTGATTCAAAGGGACGCGTGGCACCAGATCCAAGGATTCGTAGTTTCGCAAATCGAAGGTTTTAGCATGGAGTCATTTTGATATTTTAGGATGGTCGATGGTTGAGTTAAGCTCCCACATTGGAAAGCTTTGATGAAAGCTCTAGTTATCTGTTATGTAGTAGGATTTGAGATTTCTTGTTTAATATAAGTCAGCTTCTTTCCATCTCTCTGTAAAAGTTGTGTTAGAACACTCGGCCATGGAGAATCTAGTCGAGGGTCGTATGATGTTGTTATGAAGGTTTGATTTCAGCAGTATTGTAACCAGTTTTAATCAGTTCGTTTTGTTCTCTTTCCCTCTCACACTGAAGAGCTCGGGCATGGATGATCCAGTCGAGTAGTTGTAGTTGCATCATGATGTATGTTTGATAATTGTGTTGTTATGACTGTGTTGCTTAAATATACTTCAGTGTATGAAACTTTGAATCCAAGAGGATCTTGTGTTTTTCCTCCTTAGGCTGCTGGAAGACCTGATGTCCATAGCAGACCTCTACATTCTCCTCACCAAGTCTTCCTTCTATTCACCTTTAATCCAACTTACTGACTGAAGTTGATCAAGACCTCACTTGCCTATGCATACCAGTCCAGTTTTCTGAGTTAAAGCGATATCATCTTGAGTCTCCTTCCCATTTGACATCTTTAAAATTATTTGTGACATACAAATTGATGGGTACTGGGCTTACTCTCTCTGCAATTGGAGAGTGACTTCTAGTGCTAACAGAATGCGATGCTTCAAGGAAAGGCATTGGGGCAATCCTCAGGCAAGGCGACAAACCTTTGGCTTTCACTAGTAAACAACTTTCGAAGAGACATTTGGACCAATCCACGTATGGAAAGGAAATTGCTAGTTGTTTTGCATGCAATGGATCTCTGGCAAGTTTATCTGTTGGGGAAACACTTCCAAATTAAAATTGATAATTGGAGCCTTGAGTGTTTTTTGGAACAATGTATTTCATCCCCGAAGCAATAGAAATGGGTGACCAAGATGTTTGGTTATGATTATGAGATCGTTTACAAGAAGGACAAAGAAAATGTGGTCATTGATGCTCTTTCAAGGAAATATGAATAAGGGTCCCTCTTTTCCCTCTCTTTTATTGTAGTAGATTGATTACTAGTATTTTTCCAAGAATGGTTGCAAGATCCTTGCCTTTCTGGCCTGATCCAACAATTGCAACAAGATCCTCAAACATCTTCGGGATACTCTTGGCACAATGAGGAATTTCACTATAGAGGTCACCTATATTTAAGCAAACAGTCTCACCTTAAATCCATTGTGCTCTCTAAACTTCATGCTTCACCCACAGCTGGGCATTCAAGCTTTCAAAAAACATATGGACGGGTCAAAAGGTCTTTTTTTCTAAGAAGGCATGAAACAGGACATTCGCATCTTTGTGGTTGAATGTGATACATGTTAGCACAAAAAGGACGAAACAGTCAAAACTTTTGTCACACTCCAACTGCTTTATATTCCACCAGCTATATGGATGGATATTTCTATGGACTTCATTGTCGACTTACCCAAGTCGGGCAATAAGTCGATCATTATGGTTGTAGTATATCACCTTTCCAAATACGCTCATTTATGTCCTCCAACACCAATTCATCCCATCCACAATAGCTCAAATTTTTATGGATAATATCTTCAAACTCCATGGCATGCCTCACTCTATTGTCTATGATCATGATCCAACTTTCAGCAACAATTTTTGGTATGAATTATTCAAGCTCCAAGGAACCCAACTGCATCTCAACACGGCCTATCATCCTCAGATTAACGAACAAACTGAAGTTGTCAACAAGTGTATGGAAACATATTTGTGATGTTTTGCATCTAACAGACAAACTCAATGGGCTCAATGGTTACCACTAACTAAATTGTGGTAGAACACATCTTACCATGTCTCCACTCACATGACTCCCTTTGAAGCGATCTATGATCAAAAGCCACCATTTGTTCTCTCCTACCTACCCAGTGTATCCATAGTTCATGATGTCGACTACACACTTACAGGGCAAGCATCCATTTTCCGTACCCTCAAAGAAAATTTGGTCATGGCTCATAATCACATGAAGCAACAAGCAGATCAAAGTTGTTCAAAACGTCAATTTGTTGAAGGGAACCATGTGTTTCTTCATCTGCAATCATATAAGCAAACTTCCCTCAAAGTTGAACGTTGTCATAAATGCGCTCAAGTTTTATGGTCCTTATACATTTCTCAAGCTAAGCTCCATCATGTTTTTCATGTCTCTTGCTTAAAGAAAGTGATTGAAACTAAGTGCCAAACTCAAACTAGTCTCCTTAAATTGAATGAAAAATGTTCCATTGAGTTGTAGCCCCAAGCATTATTGGCCCACTGTGAGCGTCATCTATGTCAGCACACCATCAAGGAAGTTTTAGTTCAGTGAAAGGATACACCACCAGAAGATGCCACATGGGAATCAACTACCATTTTGCACCAATTTCCCCATCTCAAGCCTTGAAGACGAGGTTCTTTTTTGAGGGGGAGGGCATGTTAGAGACCTAACCTCCCTAACCCCTCATGTGGGTAGAATAATATGATTTCTATGTAACAAGGTTGACATTAGTAAATAAAACCTATATAATAATGTGAACAAGTCTAATGTAAGAAGACCTAATAGAAGTTTCCACTTCTAGAAGGATCTTCCTCTAAAATGTTCTTTAGAAGATAAAATTAGTATAAATAAGAGTAGAAGGCCTGAGAAAATTGTCTTGAGAATTATTTTGTAACTGAGCTCTACTCTATTGGAGGTTGGCCCCTCAAAGAGGCAAGTGAACTTGGCTTTGTATTAATAAAGGCATCATTTTATGTGTTATTGTTATCTATATTCTATTGTTTCTACTGGTATTCATCATAGTTATTTTGTTCTACTTTGCATAATACATCTAGTACCTTACAAACAGGAGTCTTAGTGACTAAATTCAAAATAGATGTAATTTTCATTCAGTCAATCCTTGGAGCTTTTGTGTTTGGTTTGACAATTCCCGTAGATGGCCCATTAGCAAAGATTCTTAGTGAAAAGATTGAAGACTTTGTATTGGGCTTGCTACTTCCACTCTATTTTAACTCAATGGTTTGAAGACTAATGTAGCCATGAAAGCACAACTTGGAGTCTTTTCTTTTTGGTTATCGTGGTTTTCTATGTTGGCATGTTGGCAAGATTCTAGGTACATTTTTTGTTGTGATTGCCCACAAAGTGCCTTTCAAACTAGATTTCCAACATCGTTTTGACTCTTTCTATAGTAGTCTATGCCCTAGGATTAGTGGGTAAGAGGTGGATTTCAACAAAGGATGAAAAACTCTTGAAGAAGCAACAAACACTAGTGTTTCTCTCAAAGATGTTGTTGCCTACAGAGGAATAGTCCATGTTGTAACTCCCATTTTGATCGCCAACATCAAACTTTGGATCATTAGCACAAAGGTTTGGAATTTTCTTCCTTTCACCCACTGCTTTTGATAGGCTTTGGTATTTATCAATAGTTTGATGTTCAGGATAAGAGAGTTGGAAACCTTATTTTCTATTTCATATCTCTAAACTGCAAACCTCACTAACCAAACATTCCATTAGGAACATCAAGATTGTCTTATGTAACAATGTCAAACGCTCATGTGAATATTCCTATGTTTCCTTTGTACACAATATCTCAAAGAAATTTAGGTTTATGTATAAAGCAAAAATAATATGATTACATAAAATAATAATAGACGCTAAGTTTCCCAAATTCAGGCTAGAAATATCCACTTAACTAGAAATTTAAATGTAATTGTGTCAATTATATCATATTGCATTTCACCCTCTTGCTGCATATTATCATTTCATTTATCCTCTTATTTTCCTTTCACCTCCCATTATTATGCTTTTTTTCTAGGATTACCTCACACACCTTCCTTTATGTTTATTTTCTAGTTGTTCATGTCTAATCTATCTTTTAAGTTCACCATGAATCAACTTACAACAATTGTGCTTTGTGCACAATTATAAATTAATGGAATAATAAATATGAATATTATAGAAGTTGATTGAATGTTATGCTTTGTGTAAATAATATAGTTCCACTTTATTTGTAGTGAAGACAACGAAAGGAGTGTCAACATACATGATAGCCCAGAGTTGAAGACATGCATGGCTTTCGAGCATTGATTCCATACTCTCAATTGGCCAAAGTTGAGATGAAGAGGTAGTTGGTGTAACTAGTTGTTCTGAAATCCAAGCTTGGCCCATGCTTTCACAAGCTCTTGTGAGGCCCTAACAAAATGAAAGCGCAGAAAATGGAACCACACCATTGAAGATAAAGGGAAAAGATTCGACAAGCCAACAACAAAGTAAGCAATTATAGGTTGACAGAGTCAAGAACTATAGACTAGTTTAGATAAGGTGTATTAGCATGGATGTAGAGTGACCTAAAGCGATTATTTAAACAATTAGCAATTAGCATGCATATACTAAACATTAAAAAATGAAACATCAAACATAGACATTTAATATAAGGAATTAATGCTAAGTCAAATATAACAATTAATCTATTAACATCAAAAGTTTACATTATTTTTCTCCAAATGCTAACCTCAAACCTAAGTGCAAACATAAAAATTCCTTCAATGAGTTAAAGGCACCTCATATGAGGCCAAATAAGATGAACAGGTTTTTAATTGGCCAAAACAAAAAGGTGGATATAATTCATCGAGAAAAAAGTTCCATACATTTTATTAAAAAATCTTTGAAATAAAAAAACATATTTTTTTTGTTTTGTGTGCAAACTCATCAAAATCATTGTAAGGCCATTAATATAGTCCCTACAACTCGAAGCACAAGGACTAAAAAGACAAGACAATGTAATACATGTTTACACTAATAAATAATAATAATGAGATAATGGGATCATATGATACTGAGATCATGAATTTTCAATTTACTATATTGTGGTAATTTACTATATTCACCACATGTTTACAATAATAAATAATAATAATGAGATAATGGGATCATATGATATTGATATCATGAATTTTCAATTTACTATATTGTGGTAATTTATTATATTTACCACATGTTTACACTAATAAATAATAATAATGAGATAATGGGATACTAATATCATGAATTTTCAATTTACTTTTTTTGTAAATAAAAGGAACTATATATTAACAAAAGTGCATGGCATTACAATAACTATAACTGTCACTGTTTGAACAAAACAGTGGAAATGATTAACTGTCAAAAATGGTCACAACGATCGACTAACTAGTGGCCATGGCCGACTAACATATATCATGAGGCAAAGAATCTACCGATCTTTGCTTAAGTAACAAAGCCAAAAGAAGAACATACACCTGGAGGAGCTAGTCCATATGCGAACTCGGGTTGCCATGAGTGTTGTAAGCTGGGACGAATTTTTGGCCGCATGTTGGGCACCACTTACTTGCTGGAGTTTCAGTCATGGCGTCGAACAGGTTCTCTGTCCCAGAATTCGCTGGATGTGCACTTGGTCATCAAGCTTCTGTCGTATTTCAAAAATAAGTTGAAGATGCTCATCTGGGAGTCTAAGCAGGGTGGATTGAGGAGGCTCCTCCATCAACTCAACCTCCATTTCCAAGTCTGCATCGATGGTTGTCAATTGATTTTCCATTTGCCAACTAGGAGGAATTTCTTCCTCCACAATGCATCCTCCAGTGCCGAAATTGTGGATCAATGTATGGACTCTAAGAGGAGCAATTTCAGGATGAAAGCTGAACGGAGGTGTCTGCTCAAGAGGGAGAATTTCCTCTTCAACAGGGTAGTTGCCAAAGTCAATTATGGGATTAGAGGGGGGAGGCAAGGGTTGCTAAGGCGTTTCTAGCCAATTATGGCTTGGGTCAAGATTGTTGTTTGTGATGAGAGCGAGCTAAGAGGGGTTGAGCCTGTTGCGTCTGGTTAGGGCGTTGTAATACAGCGGTCCCCTTCTAGATTCTCCCCTCCCTGGGCATGGTGTAGGAATTCTCGACGAGACTACGCTGAGAGATTAACGGAGGAGTGATGGTGGGTGGCCAGAGGTGTAGGAGCAAGAGGTAGTCGAGGAACAGACGAACATACAAAAATGATAGAATGGGAGAGCGCTCAAGGGCACAGGGCTTCATATTGCCTTGTAAGTTGACAGGGGCAAACACCATGAAAGTCGAGGTGATTGCTCTACTGGTCTTGGTACCTTGCTTTGTACACCCACCCGGTTCGCGCAAGGGGCCATTAAGTCTTCCTAGATTGTTGAGTCCACTACATAACTCATGGTTGAGTGTGGGTCATTCAAACAGAATGGTCGGGAGGTTGGCAGCTGTTGCTACCTGTCGCCACCTGTCGTCCACTAAGGGCCATCTGTCACCCCATCCGAGAATCATGAATTTTCAATTTATTATATTAGGGTAATTTACTATATTTACCACAATGGTTATATTTTAACTTTTAAAACTACAACTCAACAACAATAACGAGTAACGCATTACAATAACTTATAGTAATGTGATTACTCTTCCACTAGAAAGCAATAAATGAATTTTCAATTTACTATACTATGGTAATTTACTATATTTACCACAATGATTATATTTTTACTTTTAAAACTACAAGTCAAACAACAATAATGAATAATGTGATACAATAACTTATGGTAATGTGATTATTCTTCCATTAAAATACAATAATAAAATAGATTTTTACATTAAACATTAACAATGATACATAATAATACCATGAAATTGCTATTTACTATCTTACTATTCATATTCATCATGGCTATATATTTACTTTTGAAAATGCAATTAAAACTTAAATTTCCTTTTGTAATTTCAAATATTTTATATTTAAACATTCAATAACACTAACACTATTGGCTTAATATCAACTAAGCATAATGGTTGAATAAATTCAAAAGCTAAAAGTTAAAGAGAACCTGTAAACAATCCACATTTAAATATTCATCTCAATTACGAATACATTGAAATATTCAATTCAAACATGTTTGAACATTATTATAATAAATACTATTTTAAAATTTGTATATATTTTTAATATATATAGTTTTAAAAATAGTAAATATTATATATATATATATATGAGTTAATATAATAGTGAGTAAAAATTTTGAAGATAGAATTATGTGAGGATTTGGGATTGTTTATAGCGGAGATTTTAAGTGAAAATTTTGAAGATAGAATTATGTGAATATTTGAGATTGTTTATAGCGGAGACTTTACCTATCTCATCATTAGTAACATATAAAGAACATATAAGAACTTCAATCATCATCAAGAATATATAAGAAGTTATAAAAATGATGAAAACTATAAAAATAATGAAAAAGAGCAAATAAAAAATGAATTGTGATTACCATTAAAAAAAATATTAAAACAAGTTATTAAAACTATTAAACAAATTATTAAAACCATTAAAACAAATTATTAAAACTATTGAACTATATGAATTTATAAGAAATGAAACTATATGAATTTATAAGAAATGAATTATGATCACCATTAAAAAAATTTATTAAAACAAAAATATTTTTTTATAAATAAAAAAGGGTAGTTCCTGCTATATTATAATATCTCAAAACTTTGACAAAATAAACAGAGTCATGGCACCGTCACCAAAAAATGTTGCCGGTAACCGGAAACCAGCATAGGTGGGAGGTAACTATCAGTTATACAGTAATACAACTATGATAAAAGAGACATCTGTCCTGCCCCGAGGAAACCAGGACAGATGTCTAGAGTCCAGATAAACTTAAAGCATTTGCACAGTAAAACTAAAAACCTATAAAACATAAGAACCTATGCACCCGGTGACGTGTCACGCCCTCCAGCTTGCCAGGTCCTCGCCGGAATGGCAAAAGTCTGAGTGCACAKRGGGCACTTTCRCTGAGCTGGAGCCCCGGAGAACGCATCTAGTAACAAATCCATACGCTGACCCATGAGGAGGGCCCTGTGTTCCAAGTCCGCCATGTGGCTACGGAGCTCAAACACCAAAGCCAGGTGTTCTTCGCTGAGGAGAGGACCATGCGTACCGCCACCCGAGCCACTAGGTGGAGCAGTCTCCTGTTCCACAGCTTCACCAATGTCGACCGCTTGCTTCCTATGTACCCCGACCGTCTCTGCATTCACCACCTTCTCAGCGTCGGTAGCAAACAGGTCCTCCGGCCATGGGATTTCCTCAATTACGCAGCCAGGAAGGTCATCAACCATATTCGTGATACGCTTGGTGCTCTGTTCGCTGGGCGTCTCCATGGCCCTTTTTATCTCGTTGCTCGGCAAATTCCCAAGCRACAGGTCCTCTTCCACAACACAGGATGGAAACARCATCATGGTATCGGCCTCCTTCCCAACCCTGYTGCAGCCAGCACCCTGCTCGATGATGGAGTCGAGCACCGTCCTCCCCTCAGCCCGGGCCCTCTTYCTGAGAATGGACGACGCCAAGGCCAGAGCACGCTCGAGCTCCTCCTCCYGCYRCCTTTGMTCTTTATGTGCGGCCCAAKCTGAGCCTCGTCGAGGCTTTCCACGATGCCTGACCATTGCACTCAAACTAATGCCAATCAAACGCAGAACAGAAATGAAATGAAACCAGTTCAGGAGCGGCTGCACCAGAAGCCTGTCTTCTCCGCTCGGGCTCAAAAGAAAGAAAGCAGGAGCCTTTCTAGACACATAGAAAAGCCTCCAGCCCTGGAGAATCCTCTCGAAGTGCAGTGAGAAGGCGAGAAATGACCATAACAAAGCTGCACCAGGAGCCTTTCTACGCTGCTCGGGCTCCCGAGGAATACCATAACCGAAATGCCAAAGCCTCCGTCCATCCATATTCACAATGAAACCGTATGCACAGGGGTTAATGTCCACGCGAGGGAGGCGTACCTCCATCCCATATCCACTGCTATGGTCGTCCACCATTGTTAATGCGAATGTGTGGGTGGCGGCCATCAGCCATTAAACCAGGGCTGGGTGCGCGTCCAGCTGTCACCTCCATCAAGCCGCGTGTCACCCCATCCGGGGAAAAATATTAAAATGATTGAACTCTATGAATTTTTTTAAATCTTTTCTAGTGGACTTTTCATAATGATTGAACATATAAAGACTTCAACTCCCTATATAAGGACTTATATGAATTTTTTAAATCCTTTCTAGTGGACTGACTTTTCATAATGATTGAACATATAAAGACTTCAACTCCCTATATAAGGACTTATATGAATTTTTTAAATCCTTTCTAGTGGACTTTTCACAATGATTGAACATATAAGGACTTCAACTCCTTATATAAGGACTTTAACCATCATCAGGAACATATAAGAAGCTATAAAAATGATGAAAGCTATAAAATGATGAAAAATAGTAAACCGAGACTTCAACCATCATCAAGAACATATAAGAATATAAGAAGAAATAAAAATAATGAAAGCTATAAAATGATGAAAAAGAGTAAACCGAGATTCTGATTAAATAAGAAATGAATTGTGATTATCATTAAAAAAAAATTATTAAAACAAGTTATTAAAACTATTAAAACAAGTTATTAAAACTATTAAACAAATTATTAAAACTATTGAATTATATGAATTTATACGAAATGAAAATGTATGAATTTATAAAAAATAATTATGATCACCATTAAAAAAATTTATTAAAATGATTCAACTGTATGAATTTTTCAAATCCTTTCTAATGGACTTTTCACAATGATTGAACTGTATGAATTTTTTAAATCTTTTATAGTGAACTTTTCACAATGATTGAACTGTATGAATTTTTTAAATCTTTTATAGTGGACTTTTCACAATGATTGAACTGTATGAATTTTTTAAATTCTTTATAGTGGACTTTTCACAATGATTAAATTATATGA
Source organism: Picea engelmannii (assembly GCA_009831015.1). Classification (NCBI taxonomy): domain Eukaryota; kingdom Viridiplantae; phylum Streptophyta; class Pinopsida; order Pinales; family Pinaceae; genus Picea; species Picea engelmannii. The sequence continues at coordinate 667,833 of ML779284.1, forward strand.
ATTTTTTAAATCCTTTCACCCATCACAATGATTGAACTATGATTTTTTTAAATCCTTTCACCCATCATCATCACAATGATTAAACTATGAATTTTGTAAATCCTTTCACCCATCATCATCACAATGATTAAACTATAAATTTTGTAAATCCTTTCACCCATCATCATCACAATGATTGAACTATGAATTTTTTAAATCCTTTCACCCATCATCATAGATGGATAAATTATAAAAAAAAATGAAAAAGAGTAATTATTAAAATGATTAAACTGTATGAATTATTTTATGAATTTTTTAAATTGTAATTATTAAAATGATTTAACTGTATGAATTTTTTAAATCATTTCTAGTGGACTTTTCACCCATCATCAGACATATAAACTCAAAAAAAAATAGTAAACTAGTAAACTGCCATTAAAAAAAGAAAAGAGTAAACTGCCAAAATAATTAAATAGGAAATGAATTATAACCACCATTAAAAAGTTATTAAAATAATAAAAAAATAACTGAGAGAGTAAACTGCAATAACAATTAAATAGGAAATGAATTATAACCACCATTAAAAAGTTATTAAAATAATAAAAAAATAACTAAATAACAGTTGAAAAATAATAATGAAATACCTCGATAATAAAGAAGTTCGAAAGGAAAAAGTAAAAGGTGAAAAATGGCAATTCAGAAATAATAATGAAATTCGAAAGGAGAAAGTAAAAGGTGAAAAAAGTAATTTATATTTAGAATATTAGGATGTAATCAATCCGGTTATGCGAAAGAAATGCACCATATATATATCCCTTCAAATTTCTAGCGAAATCTTTGTGGGAGGTTTTTGTATATATATATATATATATATGGTGCATTTCTTTCACATGGAAAGGCAATAGGCACTCCGTGAGAATTAAACCGAGAAGAGAAGTCTAATACATGTGCCTTGATTATCATCTGCCTTCGAGTGAACATGTGAATGATTAATCCCGTGTGGGAATTGAAAAACCGGGGTTCCAACTATGATTACAATCAATTGATACTGTCTCCAATCTAATTGTATAATCCCATGTGAGAATGCAAGGCATGAATTCTCACTGCTTACGATTGATGGTCTTCAATAACATATCATTCCATCTGGCCGCACATCTTCCAATCTACCCTCATCAGGGGTTGGCTCTCCAAATGTTGATGCCACTTCATTCCAGGCTACCCATATTTCAGGCTGCTCATATTTGAAGATCTGCACAAATGTGTTTATGGATGCCGCATGGTATATTACCCCGTTTATGCCTTTATTAGTTACACAATGTCCTGCCTTCCTAGATGCAATACTGTGCATGGAAGCATTACTAGAAACATTGAATTCTTCTTACCAATAAGATGCCACCCGATATCTCAAATGTGGTGTTGCCTCTTGGATATTCCAATATCATTCAGATCTCGCCTCTTGGTTATTCCTATATTAATGGAGGCGGGGATAATTGGAGAGGCCAATAAGATGCAACGCCTAATATATCAAATTTGGTGTCACCTCTTGGATATTCCAATATCAGTCATAGCTCGCCTCTATGATATTCCTATATTCATAGAGGCGGGGATAATTGGAGAGCTCGATTTCCACTCGCTAAAAGAAACTGCCATTTTTTCACTTTTCAATTTCTTATAACCCTAACATATGTATTTTAACTCATATTATTCCTAGTCCATAGATTGACAACATTGACCGCTCTTAAATTCTTGTTGGTAGCATGAGATCTTTTTTCATCCTACTATCAAAAGTCGAGCTCCAGGGGGTAAATAGACTTCATCCAACAGATTTACGTGGATGTCTGCTCTAAACATTCAAAAAAAAAAATTATGTTGAAGAGGGCCTAAATCCAAGCAATTGGCTAGAACAACCCTATCAAGGATAATGATTTCCCTTTGGTAGTTCATGGCAATATCACCGAACTCTACCTCCTTTTTTATACATTTGGTTGAATTTCATTTGACCAGAAATCAAGTTCAATTTGTATGCAATAGGCTCTGAGACAACTTGGAATGCTGAAAAGACACAAATGAATTTGTTTGCAAAAATACACTTGCCTCTGCCTTATTTGTATTATTATTTATAATCTACATGAGGATGAGACTTTATAATCTAGTGCTCCAAGGGTTTTCAGGTGCTGAATCACTTTATGCATTCAAAAATGCAATTTAAATAACAGAAAATAGTGATTTCACCAATATATCTGTTTCATCATATTCTGATGAAAAATTTTAAAGAGTCGAGCTCCAGGGGTAAATAGACTTCATCCAACAGATTCACATGGATGCCTGTTCTAAACATTTGAAATAAGAAATTATGTTGAAGAGGGCCTAAATCCAAGCCCTATCATGGATAATGATTTCCCTTTGGCAATTCATGGCAATATCACCGAACTCTACCTCCTTTTTTATACATTTGGTTGAATTAGAAATCAAGTTCAATTTGTATGCAATAGGCTCTGAGACAACGTGGAAAGCTGAAAAGACCCACAAATGAATTTGTTTGCAAAAATACACTTGCCTCTGCCTTATTTATTATTATTATTTATAATCTACACGAGGGTAAGACCAATCATAATCAATGTTGACCGCATCTCCACCTTAGTAACTAATAAACCTCAAACACGAACTCTGAAAACTCAAACGAATGCTATCGCTCAAAAACTCAAACAGCTGAACCTACCAGTGGTGAGCCCTAATTCACTTTTATAGAGTAGGAAGAAAACAAAGTACAATGAATCTGGACACATGCACAACAACACACCAATTGAAAGCATCAAACCCTAACCCTTATGCACCTTTGCATGGATAGATGAGCCAAGTGAAGTGTGTCAATTGGAGATGAACAAAGACATACAAGCATACATCCTCCTAGAGATTTATGCCCTAAGACTGATAAGCCACTTGCATGAGTGCCTAGTCTCACTGGAGATGAACTAAGATATACAAGCATGCATCCTCCTATAGATTTATGCTCTTAACACTAATAATCCACTTGCGTGAGCACCTAGTCTAACTCTAACTAATTGTGCATGCAACTACTAACTAAAGCAAAACTCAAAAATAAAATTGAACTGCTAAATATGGAAAAGCATCTAAAAAGGAATTGAATTGAGAATGGTTCATGCATGCACCCTCTATCTCTCCTCCATAAATGACCCTAAAAGCCCTTGTTAACTACTATACGAATTGTTGAAAGATGAAATATTGCTGTTGTCTACTTCGCTAGAAGAGGAAGGTGCCATAGTTGGAACATAGTCCAAGCTACACATAAGTAAAAAACTAACACTCCCTCATTGTGAGAAAAAAGTGTTTTCCACCACTCCAAGCCTCTCCCTGAACATCTTGAACTTCCCCTTTGCGAGGGGCTTGGTCAAAATATTTGCAAGCCGCTATAGTATAGGAATGTTTTGAAGAACCACTTCTACACCTCGTCTTTGATGAAATAGTCTCTAATCTCAATATGCTTGGACTAATCATGGAACACTGGATTCTCAAAGAGTTTGATACAACTTTGATTGCCATAGCCAATCACTGTAGCATTCAAAATATGATCTGTCAACTCCACAAACAACTTGTGAAACCAGGTGGCTCCACAACTAGCAATGATGGTTGCCATGTACTCTACGTTCGCTAAGTTAAGTACAACTAAACCCTACTTCTTGTTGAACCAAAAAACCATACCTGAAGTCCTCTTGTCACTTGCACTACCTGCCCAATCAAAATTTGTACACCCGTGATGCAGTAGCAACTCCCCATGTACCTCAAACTAAAATTCATTGTGCCCTTCAAGTATCAAAGCACATATTTTTCCACAACCTAATGAACATGCCTAGGCTTCACCATATACTAGCTCGAGGTTTTGACTACAAAACAAATATCAAGTCTAGTATTTACTAGATACATGAAGGGAACCTATCAACTCCCTGTACACAAATTGATCAATCAAATCTAAAACTGAGTCAGCAAATAACTTTAGATTTGCTACCATAGGAGTAGCCATGGGCTTATACTCCATTATCTAAAATCTCTTCGAAATCTCCATTGCATACTTACCTGATCTGAGGAAGACCTCAATTGGACTCTACCACACCTCTAAACCCAATAAATAGGGCATCAACAGAATGTCATTCATATCAAATTCTCTAGCCAACTCTACCTTGCACCATGCTATGAATTTCTCTGAACTTCCTGCAAGTATAAGATCCTCTAAATACAAGACTAAAATAAAGCTAATTAGAATTACTAAACAAATAATGAAGATTGAAATCTACATGTATTTTAGAGAAACCCAAACCTAAAATATATTCATCGATCCAGAAGTACCATGCATGTGGTCCCTACTTCAACCAATAAAGGGCCTTCTTCAACCTACAAACATGGGTTTCGTGCCCATGCACCCCAAAGCCTCTTGATTCATTTTTGTACACCTCCTCCTTAATCAAGCCATTAAGAAATGGTGTCTTAACATCCATTTGACATAAATGCCAACCAAAGGTTGATGCTAAAGAAATAATGAAACAAATGAAGGTATACCTGGAAATAGGAGAAAAAGTCTCCTCATAGTCAACTCCCTCTTTTTGGGAGAAACCTCTAGCCACAAATCGAGCTTTGAACTTCTCTATGATACCATTTGTTGCATGCTTAACCTTGTACAATCACCTAGAGTCAATAACTAACTTCCCCTCTAGTGTAGGTAGATTCTCCCACACATCATTCTTCATAATGTAGTTGTATTACTCCATGATGGCATCCTACAAAACCTACTAACCTATTGCCTCAAAACTAGAAAGCTTTGCATCAATGATGGAAGACATCATTGCCACATAATTCAAAACTTTCCTAAAATGAAGTCTTAGGAGCTGAATTGGAGGATACAGAGGCATCCCCTGCACCTCTAGAAGCTTGCGGATTTGAATTTGATTTCTTTAGAATCCTTATATTAGCGTTTCAAGTAGCAAGCTCCTCTACCTCCTCAATCCATGTTGAAGGTCCCTGAGACTTGAAGAATCATGCATCCTCATCAAACTTGACATTTGTTATCACAACTATCTTCCACTAAGATGGAAGCTTTAGAGGTCTCATTGTAACCCATAAAAATACCCTTCAAACTAGAATGTTCTAGTGTATAGTCCTTTTCTCATCAAGATTATGAATATGGATAGGACAAACGAAAACATGAAGGTGTGCTACCTAAGGTTTCTCATCTATGAATGCCTCCTCCAATGTCTTGTCCTTCAAAACTTTGCGAGGATACATGTTCAAAATATAGACAATTGTAAGACATGCTTCTCTCCAGAGACAATGGATTTAGTCATCTCTATGATGGCCCTATTCTTCCTCTCTACAACTTGATTCTATTAAGGGTTGTAGGGCATTATCAACTCTTTGATCCCTACTTACCTACAAAAAGTGGCAAACTCCTTAGGTATACTTAGCTCCATTATTAGATCTCATAAAACTTTAATCTTCTTTCTTGTGTGATTTTCCACTAGAGCTTTAAACACTTGAAACTTTCCCTAAGACCTCATCCTTTGTCTTCATGAAGTAAATGCAAGGCTTCCTAGTGGAATCATCAACAAATGAAACATAATAAACATGATCTGATAAAGACGTTGCAGTCATGGGACCACATACATCTCAATGGATCAAGTCAAGAATCTATTTTGACCTATGCTCACTACTAGGAAAAATATCCTTGCCATGCTTTTCAAGTGCACAACCCTTGCACACTCCTTTCTTCTCAACCTTCAAATCTTATAATCCCTACACCATGTCGTTCAAGATCAACGATGCTCCATATTGCAAGTGACCTAGCTTCTTGTGCCAAAGCTTGCAAAAATTGTAATTGTCACATCATGTCTCTCACAAGAACTCCCTGCAACCTATAGAAACCACTCTCTTGAATACCTTCAGCCAAAACCCAGCTAGGATCCAAGCATCTCTTTTGAATGAGGACTTGTTGATAATCAAATGCAACAATACATCTTAATGTTAGAATAACAGGTGTGCTCGTTTCACCGTAGAAAATATAGCAATATTATCACCTAACCATAGGCACAAAGGCCACCCTCGAGCACCTTAACCTTGACAGAGAGAATAATTCTGGAAGCAAACCCTAGAACCAATAGCCAACCAAGTTAGCGTACCTCTCTCCAAAGCTAGCATACTAGGCAGAAAGTCCAAACCATAACCAAGCAGAAAGTCCAACCATAACCAAAGACCAAGTCACCACAAAAGCAGCTACAGCTCTCCTCCAGTCATGCGCACCACTTGTCCTTATGCAGTTGTGAGAGTTGGTGAGTACAACTGAGCTCTAGCGCCCTCTATTTATACTACTCCAACTCACCTAATTGGGTCGACTTCTCTTCGTAGAGGCTACTAACTCAATGTTAATTATTCTCTTGAGCCGACTTGTCTTCTAGGGTTATTATCAGTGTTCCACGAGGACGCGTCCCTCACGTCCCCGGGACGAGGGGACTCCAGGGGGGACGAGGGGACTCCAGGGGGGATGTTTCTCCACGTCCCCTTTTTGGGGAGACGCGGGGGGACTTGTGGGGACGCGACTCCCCAAGGTGGGGGATGACACTCTCCAAAAGGGGGACTCCTGGACATCCCCCCTTGAAAAGGGGGACTTCTGGACGTCCCCCTCAAAAGGGGACTCCTAGAAGTCCCCCCCAAAATTTTTTTGCCCAGTAAGACTTAAAAAAGAAAAAATTWAATTTAAAAATACCATTTAAAAAACAAATATATATAAAATTAATTTATGTTATTGTTGAGATTTATCATATTATCATTATTATTTTTATTTTTAAAAATTTATTTTTTATATTTTTTTATATTATATATGTGACGTCCCCCCGTCCCCCATTTCCCAAAAATCCCTAAAATTTGGGGGTACTTCCACACGTCCCCCTTGTGCGTCTCCCCGCACCCGCGTCCCCCCATCCCGAAGTCTTGGTGGAACATTGGTTATTATCCAACGTTTTAGGGTTTCTCTTGCTTCCCGAAATATATGTGACGTCCCCCCGTCCCCCATTTCCCAAAAATCCCTAAAATTTGGGGGTACTTCCACACGTCCCCCTTGTGCGTCTCCCCGCACCCGCGTCCCCCCATCCCGGAGTCTTGGTGGAACATTGGTTATTATCCAACGTTTTAGGGTTTCTCTTGCTTCCCAAAATATTCTAGTCTCGTCCAAGGTTACATGTAGAGGTTAATGCCTCTCGCAGCTACCATAATATTGACACTCCCTCCTAGCTAGGAAGGTATTAAAGGCAATGGTCTTGAGCACAAACAGACTATTCAACCGATAGCAACAACATAGCCACACAAGCTATCTCATGACCACATCCCGAGCACCATCAACACTATCAGTATCATCTTAGAGCATCAACTATATCATCTCTCGAGGCCATACTCCATCTGAGTAATTGGGCATGATGTTGAAAAAGTCACTCACTCAACTGAGTGATACAAGGACCATTCTTCTAATCCGAACATACGTCCTAGAAGAATAGTTGTCCCAATAGATGTTGAAAGCTTTGCAATGAGCTACAAGGATCATTCTTCTAATATGGACCTACGCCCTAGAAGAATGTCAATCCTCCCAGATGTTGAAAGCCACCCTATGGGCTACAAAGACCATTCCTACAGGAATGTCAATCTCAGACTATTTTCTAATCGAGTCATATGTACCATAGATACCAATCTCTACCCATATGCCTTAGAAAATATCGGTCATGAACCATTTTCCTAATCGGGCCACAATCTATGCCTTAGGAAAATACCAATCCATGATACGTCAACAATCTGTCAACCTGGACCATTCTCCACATAGAGAATGCATGTCCACCAGCAATATGTTCTGTCTCGACCATTCTCCACCTGGAGAATCTCTGTCCACCAACACACTGACTATCCATCTAGTTGGCAATCAACTCCAACACTAGTGGTAGTCTCCATGGCAATCAGATAGTAGCATATTGTTGCTATAATGTCATCCAATAGAACACAATTGTGTCTATCCATAGTAGTATACAACAACTATCAAGTGATACACAACCACTCCTAGTAGCACACGACTACTAACCAGTGCCAAACGGTCACTACTAGTGGATCACATCCACCACAGTAGCATACAGCTATTGTCCAGAGACATATAGTCTCCATAATAATCAGATCATTTGATACCAATCTGTATAAACAATATCATGATACAAACTAAGTCATTTAGGCCATTCTTCCACTCACATCTTGTGAGATCTAGAAGAGCATCTGCCCTCAAAAAGTTAAACATCAGCCACGAGCTATCTGGACTATTCTTCCCAAGCATAGAAGAATAATTGTCCCTGATTTTTTAACCTGGACCATTCAACCTAATTGGGCCATTCTTTCAGCGCGATTTACAGTGCAACCTGGAGAGAATGAGGGATCAAGTGATAGGATCAAAAATCTCCTTACTCGTGGCCTTCTCAACAATTTGAGGAATCAAGTGATCCTTCATGGTGTCGAAACTGACTCACTTTATCTTGGTCGTCTTCTTTTTATACTCTACCAATTGCATGGGATAAATAGGCTCTACAACCTTAGTCTCCATGAAATCCTATAGATCATGCTCCTCCAATAGCATTTGTACCCAACACTTCCACAAAATGAAGTTGGAGGGAGCTTCCAAGCTATCTTCATATATGAGACTGAATGCAGTAATTCACTACTACCCTAGAACACACTACCAGACAAAATAGATCAACACCCTGAAGACAACCTATCACAAGTCTACGATGCTTCTCAAGCATGCGTCTCAAGCATTCCACCCTAGAAACCTTTTGACAACTCCCGATCCCAAGTAGAAGCCCTCCACCCTGGAAACCTTTTGACAACTCTCGATCCCAGGTAGAAGCCCTACCATCTGTATATGGATGCCTGGAAGGTCTCACCAACACAATTTGATACCATGTCAAAAATCAGACCATAATAAGCTGATTCTACAATCAAGAATTTAACCTAGAATTCTAGATAGTTAAAACTGAATACACCAATCAAAATAACAACTATAGAGTAAGTTAACCTACAAACACATATTATTGATATCATATATAACAAAGACGCAAATCTGAACTCTCAATAAAGCACATCGTTGCTTTTATGTTAAATCTGAAAACGGTAAATTAAAATACTATACTCAAAAGCTCAAACTCTCGAACCACCACAGCAATGCACACTAGTTCTCATTTATAGACTAAGAAGAAGATAAGGTGCAATGAATCTGGAAGCATGGACAAAATATCAAGCCCTAATCCCAATGCACCTTCCTTGCATAGATAGATGAGCGAAGTGCACCTCTACTGGAGATGCACCGAATTTTGGCATGCATGCACCTTCCTCAGTTTCATTCTAGTTTAGATGCTTTTCCATATTTAGCAGTTCGGTTCTATTTCTGAATTTTGCTTTAGTTGGTAGTTGCATGCAAAGTTAGTTAGAAGGTGCAGTTCCCTTGTTAATCTAGGTGCTCATGCATGTGGATTCTCAGTCTTATTTAGGGTGCAGATCTATATGAGGCTGCATGCTTGCATTCTTCTGCGCCCTCTATCTCTCTCTCCTCCATATATGCTCCTGCACCCTCACTAACCATTGTGCAGAACTGCTGAAAGAGGGCAAACTGCTGCTGCCATCAACACTGCCAGAAGAGGAAGGTGCCATAGCTGGAACATGGTCCGAACTACACACAGGTACAAAACTAACAGTTCCTACATAACTAACATTAATTACTATCACAGAGAAGGAATCTGCCTATTAAATGCAGTCCATTACATGCTATCCATAACAGAATTGTCTACCTGATTCCCGAGACATATCAGCAAGAGCTTGTGATTGAACCTGGTTTTATCTTTCTGAAAGCCCTATCAAAGTGATTTTAATGCTAAAGTTAAAGTCTGTTGCAAAAGTAAAAATGTTCTAATCCCACTTCACTTGCAAAGAAAAGAAATTGACCAGGCAAAAATGCAACTCTGCATTTACTATTGTGTCCATGTTACAACATTGATAAATATGTGAATCCACAATTCACAGTAGAGTTAGAAGCAAGGTACTCCTACAGACTAGTGTGGAAGTCGCATCACAGCTAACAAAATAAGTTGAAAAAAATGGCATCTGACATCTAATGTCATGGAAAAAAGAGGCAACCTTCTATTTCTCCTAAAGAGCATAGATCCATCTTAACCTGGGATATTTTTAGTGAGAGGTTTGCACCTGGATATTATTTTCAACCCTCTTAGTGGTTAATAGATTCAGAGGTAAGATGGATATATGCTAGTTTGAGTCAAGGGCAAACAACATTCCACGTCATATTCACTTAATAGTATACAAAGGAACTGATTGTGAATTATGCTTAATGACTCCTTTGCTTGTCATAGTAAGCAGTTTAAACATGTGTGAAAAGTAAGCTCCACTGTGCATTCACAATAAAGCATGTAGAACAAATTTTCTTGCAAGGCCACATTAAAAAGGAAAAAAGAGAAATGGCAGGGGATTGAAAAAATAAATTACAAGCATCAAAATGGAAGTTACTAATTGAAATGCTATAGTTCAACTTTCCCAATCTCACAATAGTTCAACTGATCAAAGTTACTCATTGAAATGCTACAGCATGAATATCACGTTGTAGAAAGACCATAAAAAAATGTCATACATCAGTGTATTATCACAAGAATCTTAGCTTCATAAGACTGCAAAAAAATAGTTCCTGATCATTTATTCATGCTATGGCTCTCCGTTCTGGTTATTATGAGGTGAAGATGGGAAATTTAGACTGCAGTTTCGGGCATACATGCAGGATACATCAGAGGAAACTCTGGTTCCTATCTTGAAGTTTCATATGCATAGCTAACAAAATCCATCAAATAGAACCATTGCAACACGGACAACTTTCCCAATCTCACGACAGTTCAACTGATCAAAGTTACTAATTGAAATGCTATAGGGTGAATATCACGTTGTAGAAAGACCATAAAAAAATGTCATACATCATAATAGTGTATTATCACAAGAATCTTAGCTTCATAAGACTGCAAAAAAAATAGTTCCTGATCATGTGTTCATGCTACAGCTCTTCGTTCTGGTTATTATGAGGTGAAGATGGGAAATTTAGACTGCAGTTTCTGGCATAAATGCAGGATATATCATAGGAACTCTGGTTAGTATATTGCAGTTCCGTATCATAGGAACTCTGGTTAGTATATTGCAGTTCCGTATGCATGGCTAACAGCTCGGTAACTTGAAATGATGCTTGTTAATTAAGTAACCAGTAAAGCATCACATCCTAAACAAGCACACCAATAATGCTTTTGAATAAAGCAGAGAGCACTTACCCAGTATCGTGTCTACATACAAACGAATATGGCCAAAAATGTAGAGTTTGGACTAACAAGCACAGGATTAACATACACATCTCGACAAATTAGTTTCATAATGTTTCAGAGGGTCTTCGGAAAATCGATTGAAATGCTACAATAAATGTTTCAAACTTGCACTTCTAAATGTTCATTAAGAGGACGAATTTCAAATTGAATCTACAGATGCAAATGTGATTGTAAATCTTCATGCCACTGCTTCATGTGTAATCAGTACTTGTAATCAATATTTTTGTTATGTAGTATTACTAACGATGGGTTTGCAGTGTACACCTCAAGGAGTGCACAAGACACTTTCAGATGTAATTAAAATCATTTCAAGTGTCATCAGAATCTGCATAAGAAGCAAAAAACGAATGTGTATTGAAGTGTCAGCTCTATGGGCGATGATAGAGCACATGCATCACTGGGTGAGACAACCATAGGACACTTGCCTGTAAGCTCACAACATAAAAACTAGCATGGTTGCCCCAAATAAAATATTCTGGCCTAAATCTAATGCTATCAAGGAATCGAAATGCTTTCCAAAAAATTCAGAAACAGAAGGACAACCATACAGTTAAGGAGAAAGATGTGTATATACACCACAATATGACAGTCAAACAAAATCATTCTTTGCCTCAAGGCAACCTCTGCATTCTAAAAAGCATCTTGCTTATAATGACACCACAATTGCATACTTTCCTTGTAATAGATACTTACATACTTTTACTGGAAACTACTTGAGGAGTCGAGTATTGAACCTGAAATTAAAAGCATGTGAAAAAACAATTTTTATGGGATTTGAAAACAGACACAAAAGTACCCACTGAAATCAAATTAGTATTATGAATTTATATCTTTACCTTGTACAAAACCCAGCAGAAAACAAGAATGGCAGAATAAGTTTATGTTCAATAAATAAAAGGAAAAATCAACGATCCCAACCAGATGGTCGCCTCCGTTCCCTTGGCCTGTCCTTGACACTGTAGACAACACTCTATCAGAATACAATGGAGCAGCAAATCTATAACAAATAGCAATCAATTATAAATTGAAATTTGCTCCCAAACTATGGAAGCGTGACATAAAATACTATGGTAAGTATCCACCATGGTCAGTCATTAACGTGAAATTAAAAATCAGCACATTGCCTTTGAATGTAGTAAATTATTCAACATACAACCAGAAACTACCCTTACCTTTCAGAGCTTGGATTCCCATTTGTCTTGGACTCCTGGGATACTCTCTGATCATGTGAATCCTTCAAACAATCAGGATCCCATCTTGACTGCTGTCTCTCCCTTTCACCTCCCCTTCCTCTTTCTCTCTCTCTGTCACTGGCTGACACTGGGGCCAAATTGTCAGCCTGTTGAGACCTATTTCCACTTCCTTGTTCATTCAATGCATAACCACCAATTGTACCACCTGAAACAAAGCCACTAACCCCTTGCCTTTTATTGCTTGGAATACTGGATGACGGGCTAGTGCTTGATGTATAAGAATTAGATGATGCAGGAACAAAATTACTCTTGAATTGTGCCATCATTCCAGTCTTCAGAGCATTTACTGCTGCTCCACGGGAAGGCTGCATTGATCTGTTAGCAGAATCAGGATTATAACCTATGCCAAGCCCATAATCGACACCACGTATACTTCGACCTCCACCACCACCGCTGCCACTGCCACTGCCACCCTTTCCCCCTCCTCCTCGCCCGCCCCCTTTCCTCCCACCTGCATGGAAACATTTTAACAAATGATGCAAACTACACTATAAAGAGGCATGCAAATTTTGCCAGAGACATAAAAAGCAGAAAGAACAATATTGAATAAACAACACACATTTCAAGAGTGTGTTCTTCCTTGTAAATAGATAATTATTGAGAATTGCATACCGGAGCCTTTACTAGCCTCCCGTTTGGCCCGGAAACGACTATCCTGCAAGGTTGGAGTACAAATCCAGGTGAGAAATGTGAATTGCATATTTTTGTCACTGGACAAAAAGCTCAGAGTGAACTTTTTTGACAAATCTGTACTTTAAAAGCAAACCAAAGAGCTTAATAACTCAACAACAAAATCATGCAAAAATTAACCAGTACAGTCAAACTCTTCAAAATTGCATTCATATAACCTTCATTGCCAGATCCATTAGCTCCACAGGGACATTTTGACCAGCAGCAACCAAACTGTTCACAAGTTCCCCTGCAAAGCGAGCTTCTTTTTGTGTAACAAGGGTGTAAGCTATGCCTTCTTTGTCCCCTGCCCGCCCTGTCCTTCCAATACGGTGAACATGCATATCTATGTCTTTGGCAATATCAAAGTTTACAACAGATTTAATTGACTTGATATCAAGACCACGAGCAGCAACATCTGTTGCAACAAGAACATGGTAAATCCCTGACTTAAACTTTTGTAGAACCTCCATACGAGAAGCCTGATCCTTATCTCCATGAAGGGATGCAACTTTGAAACCATCTTGGATCAGCTGAGGTTCAATCTCATCAACCTTTGATTTTGTCGAAGCAAAAACTAGAACATCTCCATCATCAATCATTTGAGGAAGTTTGTTCAGAAGCCAATGCATTTTCTCTGCATCTGAAGGAATAACGTGGACAATTTGTGTGATGTCCTCATTTGCCTTTCCTATTTCCCCTACAGTGACTCTTACAGGATCTGAGAGAATTTCCCTTGCCAAGCGTTCCACTCTCCTAGGCATAGTTGCAGAAAAGAGCAGTGTCTGACGATCAGGCCGTATCTGACCCACAATAGATCTGATTTGAGGCTCAAATCCCAGATCAAACATCCTATCTGCCTCATCGAGAATTAGGTAAGTTGCTCTAAGCATTGTTAATGCCTTCATCTTCAGCATGTCAATCAACCTTCCTGGGGTAGCAACCACTAGCTCACAACCAGCCTTTAGTTCTTTAAACTGTTCAAGCTTTGACATGCCTCCATAAACACCAGAAACACGGATGCCATGAGGTTTCGCAAACTTCTTTGCCTCGAGATAGATTTGCTGAGCCAATTCTCTTGTAGGTGCACAAATAACACCAATTGGACCTTCTTCTTTGGCAAGTTCTGGCTGATCCATTATATGCACAATCATTGGCAGAATAAATGCAACTGTTTTTCCTGAACCAGTCTTGGCTATTCCTATAATATCCCCTCCAGAGAGCACAACTGGCAGAGCCTGGCACTGTATAGGGGTTGGGTTCTCATAACCCTGTTTAACAATGGCATTCATCAATGTAGAAGAAAAGCCACAATCTTCAAATTTCTTAATTGGCCTTCTTACATCGAATCCAGAAACCTTGATTCCCAGACTCTGCCTGTATGCAGTAACCTCCTCATCGCTCATACCTGAATCAACATAACACCAAATACCAGCAAGGGGACATAAGTTAATTGGGAATAAAATGAGCAAAACTCTCTGATCAAGTTAAAAATACAAGAAACCAACATGATTTGAGAAAACCAAGTCCATCCCATAGATACAACAATCTTCAGAGGGCTTGGAGAAATCTGAAATAATAATTGATTGGATGAATTTAACTTGATTCTCATTTAGCCCCTGCAAATAGGGTTCATTGAGGGGAAAATAATCTGATTATATGTGATAAGGATGGCGAATTCCATGGCTCTCTCAAGCTACTAGGGCAGAAGTCTAAGCAGCCTATGGAGACAGATAGAATGTGGGTAATTAATCTGTGCAGGGTATTTTCCTCCCTTTTCCGATATTTTCATTTTATTATATGATCCAGAACACTATAGAATCAACTTAAACTGAAATTTTATTAATGATTAGAATTAATATGAAACCTCACTTATAATAAGATTCAAGTTTTCAACCCTCTCAAATGCCTTTTCTTCTTCATTAGAAGATTCAGCGAGTTTAATGATTACTACACAAATCCACTCAGGGGTTGGTGCAAACCAAGTCTACTTGGAAAGGTCAACCTTTGTCATATTCGCTGAGATTTGGCAAATTTTACCATACTTGTCGTGTTCAATCTTAATACTCAGCCAATATATCCAGTCAAACTTTCTTTTCAAATTTCATGTATTTGTAATCTTCATATTTGCTGAGCCCGCATCATTCACTTACTCTTTGATTTTGCTGAGTCATTCCCAAGTCTGAGTCGTCTGAGTTGTTCCCAAGTCCAAGTCATATGACTTTACACCTCTTCATATTAGATCTGGACATGTAATTTTGTCTGATAAATTGCAACTCAAGAATAATCCAACCCAAACTGACCAACAACCAACTTATTTTATTGTGAACACCAGTACCATATCCACCAGAGCATCAATCTTCCAACATTGCAACAGGGATCGAGCCAATTTTGTAGCAGGAAGGTAATTGATACACTGCATAATGAAGGAATGAAATTCCATTTGTCGAGAATCAGAGATATACTGCAATATGTGAATAACTCAGTTTGTAGCAATGAAATACTGTCTAGTACATTCTTCAGTCTTTCTTGGATGGTATGCCTCTTCAAGGCGCATAGCTGGGTTCTGTTATCAGTCGATCATGTGGCTCTTTTGTCTTCAGCAGCACTCTTTTGTGGTTCATTCAGTACTTTTTGTATGGCTATGGAATGGGATCCTTATACACACCTCTGGATGGTCTCTGAAATGTTTTTGTGATGGGCAGATCTATGTGAGTCAGGAAGCTCAGTCGATGCATATGCATTTTGGTTAATATTTCAGATATAAAATAACAGCAGATATGTACTGCATATTTCAGATTTTTGGATGCCCTGAAGGGCTGTTTTTTGCTATGATCATCCATCTTATGGATGCTTTGTGCTGCAGCACCTACAGAATGTAAATTTGTCTCTTCGGATGAATGAAATACTGTTTCTAGGGATACACTGCAATATGTGATATACGTGATATACTTGATATTGTAGGAATGAAGTTTTGTTTGTGAGGATATACTGCATATTGTAAGCGATCAGTTCTGATGGTGGCAATATACTACAAGATGTGATATAGCATACTGTAGGAATAACGTTCTGTAGGTAGCGATATACTGCAATTTGTAATATACTGCATAACGTAGGAATGAAGTTCTCTTTGTAGGGATGTACTGCAATATGTAATATACTACGTATTGAAGGGATCTCCTTCATTGAAATAAATTTTACAGTCTGGCTACTTCAATCCTTTCCCCTTTTTTCCGACCGTGGTAAAAACCCTAAACCTAATGTGCCTAAAACCCTAGATTTAATAAAATTACATAATCACATTCTACCAGATGGAATACTTAGTTACAAAACCTTGATATGCTTCAATAATCGAACCCCGCATCTAAACAAATACAGCAAAGTATGTTTTTTTAACAGGATTGGGTTTCGTAAATTACCAGATATTGAAGGGTTTTCCTCGTAAAAATCCTTGTTAAAGCGCTCGTAATCGATCTCCGAATGATCCAGCGCCGGAATGGGCTCGATCTTCTTCTTATCAAGAACAATGGGGTTATCATCGGAGTCGTACTCCAGCAGCCCGGCGTCCACGGCCTTGGCTGCGGCGTAGACCTCCTCGTCGGAGTCATAACCGGCCTGTAGGGCTTCGGCCGCCAGGGCCAGCCCTGCGTCCTTGCGAGCCTTGAGAAAGCTCTCCACGGGATCATCTTCATCATCCTCAAATTTTTCCATCTTGGCCTTGGGTTTAGCCGGAGCGCTTTTCACTTCCTCGTGAATGCCCGCCATGAAGGCATCCAGGGGGTCAATTTCCTCCTCTTCCTCATTGTTCTTGTTCTCGAAGGGCTCCGAGCGGGTCGAACCCTCGACCGGGGGTTCTTTTGAATCTGCGTAATCTATGTCATCGAGGTCGTGATCTTCGTAGTTGTCGTGACGAGGAATGTAGAGTCCGCGACGGGGGGCCTTCGCGGGTTCGAAGTTGTAGCTGGTCTGCTTGTTTATGCCGAAGCCCTCGAAGCCGAACTTTCGCTTCGACATTTAGGGGGTTTCTCTGAAAACAAAAAACCCCAAAATATTCTCAACCTCTTCCAATAGGTTCTTCAGATTTCTCTTCAAGAAACCAACGCCCTCGGATTCTTCGAATCAATTCTTCAAAATTCTCTTAAAAAGACCAAAGCGAGTAATTTCTTGAGATTTCTCGGAAAACTGAAAACCCCCGGATTCTTCGAATAAATTATTGCTTCTGACAGCTCTCATCTTAACCAAAAATCTGGCACAGCTTCAATGGCGACGAGTCCTGCTCCGTAATACAACATACGGGAGGGAGAAATTTCATCTTCAGTGAGATTTGTACGGTGGCGCTACGTTGCGCTACGTTAAAAAAAATCTATAACTATTTTTTTTAAATGTTGCAATGGATGAAAGGTATTTTCACCGCTTTAGATTCTTAATAATTGCAATTATATTTTGGGAATTTTAGTTCATTTATTTAGTAAATATGAAAAATAAATATTTGATCAAGGGGGATTTGGTTGATAAAGTGGGGTGGTGTTCTTTTTCATCAAAGTTAAAAAAATTTAGGTATATGTTTACTCCTTGTTGGTTAGTGGGGTAGAGTATGTACACTTTTGTAGATTTTAATCGTCAAATCACTGCGTGGAGAGGGTTTCTTGTCCCACAAACAAGGGAGTTTCATATACTAATTTGGTGTCTGGCTTAGTTGTTACCTTAAAATTATATTATTTTTTTATTTATAAGCATGGCATTATAAACCTTTCATTTCCTTACTATGTATTCATTAATTATGTTTTAGAGCCAAAGCATGATTGATTATGTTTTACAGCCAAAGCATGATCATGTTTTAGAGCCAAAGCATGAATCTGTGAAGCCAATCCTAGAAGGCAATTAATAGTTCGGATACTCTTTGTATACACTAAAGAGTGTTGGAAGGGAAGAAGATTTTCCAAGGGAAAGTTGAGAATGGAAAGGAAAGATCTTTCTTATATTTTGTGGAGTGACATGAGAGAATGCCATGATTTATTAATGGTTGGATTAGTTGCCTAAAGTGCTTTGTGGTGAACAAATTGGTTGAGCCATGAGAACATATAGGTTGGGTTGAGTAAGTTGTGCATATGTAACTTGGTTCATTCGCCTTGATGGCCTCATAGCTCGACTTGGAGGTGGCATCCACCATGGTTTGCCTGCAATTGGGTGGAAAGTTGCTCATATGCAACTACTTTCTTAGTAATTCTATAATTTAATTATATTCTTTGTTTTGAAGATGAATGGAGCATGTTGTGTGTGTAAGTTTAGCTATGAATGAGTTATGTAGGCTAGCTTGAGTGCTTTGAGCTTCATGCAAGATGTCTCGAGGTCAATCCCCTAAGTTGTCTACCTCTATTGCATGCCTCACTCAATGTCCCCATTGGATCAAGCGACGAAATTAATGTCGATGGGTTTGCACTAGGTAACATTCGCGAAATGGGCAGAAGTGCCTAGAAGTTTCCCCAAAGGTTTTCCTTAGAAAAAGAAATGACGATGAATGAAATGGGCATTGTAAGTTACCACTGTTACATTTAGTTATGCTTGATTATTCCGCTTCATTTACTTAGTGGCACTCATACATGAATCTGAATAGTGTTGGGTTGTCGATGGCCTAAAATGTATACTAAGGAAAGATGTGGGTCCCTATTTTAAAGGTTGGAAATCCATGGAAGGGGACATCACAATGTGGTATTAGAACTTAAGTTACAAAACTAGGTTGTTATGGGTTGAGAATGTGAATTGTATGAAGATTGCCACAATCACATGCCAACTAGTGGACATCATTGAGTCCCTTTGGGAAGCTACAAAATAAATTTGGTTGATTTAGGCATACTCGTGTTCAAATGTCAGTAAGAGTTTTGTTTTTGACATGATCTAAGTTCAAACATCAATTTGGAGCAAACTTTGAGCTTATTGTTACCATGAGCTCTTTCCTTGTAAATTTTTTGGTCGTTCCTTATTCACCTCCAAAGGCTAATGCTCTGAGGTTCGAGAGAGAAGGCCTTAAGGACTTCCTTGTGAATTTTTGCAGAGTCCTTGAAGGTGCTTCCCATTTTGATGATATAAGGTCCAATCATCAAGGGCCCCTTGTGGGTGCAAACTTCTTACATTGATGCAAAATTCTTTGAAACTCTTGATGTTGTTTCATTCTTTAACCTCCAATGCCTTGATGGCTAGAGGTTTGAGGTCAAGGGTTTTCCTTCTAAGCAGTATGATGGATTAGACCTATATCCCTCAATGATATGAGATCTGAGGTCATTTGGCCCCACGAGGTCAAACTTCCTACGCCAAGGCACTTATTGCAAAGACTTTTGAGGATTGAGGTCATGACCTTTCTTTGGGTCTTCTTTGCAATGAAATCTAAGCATTTGTCTCCAATCATCAACCTTCGATGGCTTCTTGCTTATAATCCTCCCGACGCCCTATCTATAACATCTAATTGGGAAGGCTCTTCCCTCTTCCAATCTCAATTGTCGATGCTACGACAAGCTTTAATGTGCAGTCTAATGTAAATAGGCTATGGCTATTTAAGTTTGATGAATATTCTTTCCCTCGATGCTCTGAGATCTAAGGTGTTAAAGGATGGAACATTATGATTCTACAAAGGCTCTAATAGATTTCCACCTTCAATCATCGAGGTGTAATGTAATCAACTAAAGGCCATTGACCTTAACATGGCCAAAAAGCATTGTAGTTACATGTGGTCTTTGACCCATGTAACGAGGACAAGTTTGAGGATGGGGACCTATGTGCCTTTTACATACCACCTCAACCATGGAAGCAATAAAGTAAAATGGAAAATGGATTATTGTGCAACAAACACCCAAATAGCCTGAAAATAGAAAGATAAGTAACTCCATGCCTTGAGAATTAGATAGAAGAATGAAAGATAAGCCTCTTCGAGGGGGCAACCTCCTTTTACAGTATATCAAATGTACAAGATGAGATGATTCTAAAACCAGGTCTCTTTCGTATAGATAGGAGACAAATGGTACAATTACAATTGTTCTGCATGCCTAGTGTGAACACAATAAATGTAAGAGGGATTACTAGAAGGTTCTGCTTCTAGAAGGTTCCTCCTCTAGAATGTTCTTAGGTGGTTGGTAGCACTATACAAAGGGTTGTAAACAATGTAATGGGCATGTTGAGAAGTTTATTTGGAGTGTAGCTCATTAGTAGGTGTCACCCTCGAAGAGGAAAGTGATCGGGAGAGGATCCCTTCCTTAAAAGGATCTATTGTAAAGTGTTTCCTACCTTAAGGGTTTTCATATAATAAAGTGATGTTTCTTCTATATATTCTATGTATCCTTGTGGTGATTGTATTTTCAAATCTTTGGAACTTAACAGGTGGTATCAGATCCCTTTCTTTGGCCATGAAAAGGGGAAATTTTGTTTCTATTTTGCAGATTTTTTCAAAGAAGAAAAAAGAGGGTCGCGACACTCAGGTTGATTCCTATAGTTTTTGGTGAAGAATTTGACGAAAGTGGTTGTATATCTGAGTTCCTCTTGGAAAAACAACTAATTTAAAAAAAAAATGTTTGAATTTATGTTCGGGAGGCCATGATATCGTTGATTTAAAATCAACAATTTTTCATGGTTTTTCCGTGGACGGTCGTGCAATTTTTTCGATTTATGTAGCAATTGGTATTGAATTCACCCAAACAAATTGCATATCTAAGTTCCTCTCGCCAAATTATCCCATTTCAAAAAACAAATCATCTGAATCAGAGCTCCAGAAGTGAAGACATCATTGATTTAAAATCAACCATTTTTAGGGTTTTTCGTGACAACGATGGGACTGCAAAGCTCATAACTTTTGACATGGTGCTTAGATTACTACCATATTAGTGTCATTAGATAGAGGATTTCTATAGCTTTCTTTTGGTATAGTATATGTGGTTTTCCCAATGGATATGTCATGTGCTCCAGCTTCTGCAAAATTTCCAATGCTCTTAAAAGCTCTTGAAGACATACTAAAGAAACACTTTCATATTTATCCTAGCATCTTGGAAGAATATGCTCGAGAAAGACTCGTCTAGTATGATATCAAGAATGATTGTGATTATTGGCACTATTATCTTATATTTGATGACTATACTCCCCCTTACATAGAGAACAACCTAAAGAGCAATCAAGATCCTTCTCTAAATCATATTCTTTAGTTTTCTTATTCTCTCGTACTAGTGGATGAGTTTTTAGTCAGCTCTACATATTTGGATCCACATGACCAGTGTCAATCTCCAGAGCATCATTTTCAGTTGGATATTGAGTTTTGATATCTGCAGTGTGGATTTCACATGAACACTTGGACACAGGACCCTGGTTTACAGTGGAGTTTGGACTACTTCAACATGGTGGTTAGCACTTCTACATGGGGCCCTGGTTCTCCAGCCTACTTCAACATTATGATCCACACTTATCCATGGGACCTTGGCATATGGTTATACTCCTTAGTAACGAGCATTGAGGATAATGCTTTCATAAGGGGGATGGAATGTAGTGTAGTTAGGGGAATAATATGGGGTGCCTAGGGAGGTACTCAATGTAGTGTAGCTAGGGGAATAATATGGGGTACCTACGGAGGTATCCAAGGGGAATAATATGGGGTACCTATGGAGGTATCGAAGGGGAATAATAGTATATATGTATTGTTATGTATTCCTAGTGTGAACACAATAAATGTAAGAGGGCTCACTAGAAGGTTTGTAGTGTCCTACTAACAGAACCTAAAATTTAAATATAATCATAACATTGATTTTGATAATTTCTTTACAGTTTTATATTCAACAAACTAACAAACTAACAATTCATGGTTCAGCTAATTCAAATGAGGAACATGATATAAAAATCATATAAAAAAAACATATACAACATAGTAAAATAGTGAACCATCACAACAATAATGACATGCATTAATAATGAACATAAATACCTCTCAAGTGGTGTTGTTTCCCACTCTGTCTGTGCAAGTTGTTCTACCCAAACTCTGACCAAGCTGCTCTGCCCAAAATAAATCTTTCATCCCTGTCAGCTAGGAACAGAGCCTATCCGGCTCCCTAGCTCCAGGATTCTGTGAGGATTCCTGGCCCCCGAGCCCAAAACTCCCAGCAACCAATGCTCCCCTGTAACAGTCCAACAAATTCCTCAAGCCAAAACCAGAAATACAGTTTTCCAATTCCCCCCCCTAGAAAATGCTCCAATACAATCTCCTAATCTCCCCGAAAATTCTCCCTGCCCCCAAAATCCCCACTCCCCTCTCGAATGTCTTTGCCCCCTCATATCTCCCCAGTCCATTCACCACCTCTCCATTCAATGCCAACCACCTTATCCCTCCATTCAATGCCAACCATCCTTCAATACGTTAAGTTTTTCTTTTAATAAATTAAAATTTATTAAACTTTAATTTGTTACCCAAACATTTAATGAGTTAATTAATATACATTAAACAATAATTAATTAATATTATTAATAAATAATCATTAATTAACTAATATACATTAGGACAATTAATTAAATTTAATAAACCTTTAACAATTATTTAACTTTGACAATTAGTTATTTAACTAGGGTTGTTACATACACCCACCCTTCAGGAAACTTCATCCCGAAGTTAAAGTATTTTATGATACAAGGGAAAAGACACATGGTTCACACATTCAT
The DNA here is from genome assembly GCA_009831015.1 of Picea engelmannii. Classification (NCBI taxonomy): domain Eukaryota; kingdom Viridiplantae; phylum Streptophyta; class Pinopsida; order Pinales; family Pinaceae; genus Picea; species Picea engelmannii. Next base: position 690,868 of record ML779284.1, read on the forward strand.
AACAAATAACTGACATTATTAGTAAGTACGCCAAGAAAACTCATACATACTAGTGTACATGTGCAAGAAATGCATGTGTAGCTAGTACATACAAGTCTCATGCATGTACTAATAACAATAACTATCATCTCTATAGTAATTTCCATATGCATCCAATCCATTCAACAAGACTATTCATTCATTTAGGTTTCTGTGGTGAGAAATATGTTCAGAAATTGTCGGAAGAACCACAGTATTTCTTCCGGCAAGATGTCTTAAATACTGTGGTTCTTCCGACAATTTCTGAAGACTATTCATTTTATAAAAGACAATAAACCAATCAAATGTTTACGAAATCCTTTAATGACAATTATCTAGCTCAACAATGTTATTTAGACAATTGTAGTTTAGTTACATAATTATGAATATTCATATATACCCATTTTCTTTTCAGAAGGAAAAATAATAAATTCCACCATAAGACAAATCTCCATACACTCTCAACTATTTCTACGCATCCTTCCTCCCTAACTTACTTCCATCTTCCATTCCTATCCTTCCTCTACTGGACTATCTTGGAGCGTCAACTATACTGACCTAACTCCAAATAGAACCCGTAAGCGGAAGTGTCACTATCTTGACCAAGCTTCCCCAGCAAGCAACTAACAATCATCATCACACGTCTAGGGGAGCGTGAGCTAACACCGTCCTCCCATGACTCCAGGTTTCGGAGGATACACGGTGGGAAATGCCTCCACCCCTCCTAACATGACTAGGGTCCACACCCTACAATGGAATATACAGTGGCACCGTGTTGTTGGGAGTTTTGTCATCATTTATTCAGTTTTGGGCAATCTCACCACCTGAAATCCTGCACTGGTCCACATATCATAGCAATGCATCCAAACCAATATAATTTCACATACAAAGATTCATACCATATTGTTTCTCGGTCAGTGGTCACAACATCCACTTTCATTATCATTATCCCTTGGCTATTTCATAGCCCATGACCTGCAGATTAGTCTGTAACACAAACTCATACACATCTATGCATTATTATCATGTAATTGCATACAACTAAAATCTCTATTCGGTATCCCCGTACCAGCAACTTTAACATCAAAGTTTTCAAGTTATAAATAGATCTCATAATATCCCATAATTCAATTAACGTTACCCATTCATAGAATTATCATTTACATAATAGATTGCATCATATCCAACATCATTCAAATAGCATTTAAACCTTCATAGGATTCTCATTCACACAATATATCGCATCATATCCATCATCATCAATAACAATTAAACATTCATAGAATTTACATTCACATAGTAGATCGCATCATATCCATCATCATAAATAACATTTAAACATTCATAAAATTTACATTCTCACAATATATCGCATCATATCCATCATTATTCAAATACTTTTAACACTCATAAAGGTTCATACGTCTTAAAAGTTCAAGTGTATCATTTAATAGTTTCAGTGTGAATAGAAAATAAAGGTGTTTAGGCCTTAGGTAATTCCGGTTGTCTAAGTCAAAAGGTGGTGTTACATACACCCAACCTTCGAGAAACATATTCTCTAGGTGGTCAAAAAAAGTGAGGGAAAATCTTGTCGTAACGTCTCGGCATCTTCCCAAGTAGTAGATCCTAGACTATACTTGTCCCACTGGACCTTAACTTGGTCTACCAGACGGTTCCTGAGCTGTCGGACTCTACGGTCCAATATGCGTAACGGTTATACCGTGAGGGTTCCCGTGTCCGATACCTACAATTCCTTCCAATTTAGTTTATGCGATTCATCAGCAACATAATGACGTAGAACAGATACATGAAAAACATTATGAGTTTTATGCAAGTGGGGTGGCAGTACGAGACGATAGGGAACGGGTCCAATTTTCTCTTGGATTCTGAACGGTCCTATAAATCGAGGTGACAACTTTGTCCCCTTTCCAAACCGAATTGTAATCTTATTAGGCCTGATACGAATGAAAACCTGATCTCCCACTTTATAACTTCGATCAATCATGTGTGAATCCGCATAACTTTTCTGTTTATCCCATGCTTCCTTTAGTCTCTGCCTAATCTGAATCACCTGTTCCTCCATCTCTTGAATCAATTATGGCCCAACTGTTACTCGGTCTTCTAATCTATCCCAACTCAACGACGTTATGCATGGCCTTCCATACAAAGCTTCATAGGGTGGCATTCCGATGGAGCTATGAAAACTGTTATTGTAGGCGAACTCTACCAAAGGTAGGTACTTCTCCCAATGGGTTTGATTATCCATGACATACATCCTAAACATGTCTTCCATGACTTGATTTACTCTCTCAGTCTTCCCATTTGTTTCAAGATGATAAGTTGTGTTTAAGTTCAACTGAGTCCCCAACGCTGACATCAAACTTGTCCAAAACCTAGAAGTGAATCTAGAGTCCCTATCTGAAATGATCTTCTTAGGTATCCTGTGAAAAAAGATGACCTCACTTACAAACACACATGCCACATCAGTGACATCGTAAGTGTCTCTAATCGGAATAAAATGAGCATTCTTGGTTAACTTATCAACTATCACAAGAATGGCATTGTGTCTATGAGATGTGAGCGACAACCCCATAACAAAATCCATAGAAATGACTTCCCACTTGGACATAGGAACATCATGTGGTTGTAGGAGGCCTGCCGAGTGGTGGTGGTCAACTTTCACTTGCTGACACTCTAGGCACTTGGCGACGAAATGGACTACATCGCGCTTCATGCCTACCCAGAAGAAGAGCTTCCTCATGTCTGCGTACATCTTCTTCACACCCGGATGTGCACAATAAAGTGCTCTATGGGCTTCCTTCGGTATGATGCTTCGAATATCCCCACCTCTGGGGACGTACATCCTTCCTCGATATCTTAACAGTCCGTATGCTTCTAGACTATATCCTTCATACTTTGGATCTAATTGCCTCCCACTCTGGAGGTTTGAAGTAACCTTTAAATACCAATTGTCTCCTCGGAGTTGCGTCAACACACGTTCCCTCATATTGACCTTTAAGGGTACTAAGGAGAAGACACGTGGTCTCCTACTCAAGGCATCTGCGACCACATTTTCCTTTCCCTTGATGTATGAAATACCAAAATCGTACTCACTCATAAACTCACTCCATCGCCTTTGCCTGGCATTCAAATCCCTTTGAGTGAAGAGATGTTTTAAACTTTGATGGTCTGTTTTGAGTTCAAAGTTTCACCCCACTGGATAGTGCCTCCAAAGTTTCAGAGCTAGCATTATAGCTGTCAACTCTAAATCATGAGTAGCGTAAAGCTCTTCGTGTTTCTTCAACTTCCTTGACACATAAGCTATCACTCCTCCATCCTGCATTAGCACGGCCCCCAACCCTTGCTTCGAGGCATCTGTACAGACTGTGAAGTCCTTTTCCATATCCGACACTCGTAGAATTGGCGTACTAGTTAATAACCTCTTAAGCTCGATGAATGCACTATCACATTCTTCTGTCCATTCATACCTGACCCCCTTGCGCTGCAAAGTGGTGATGGGTTTCGCTATTTTAGAGAACCCTTCCACAAATCTTCGATAATAACTTGCTATCCCCATGAAGCTTCTTACCTCATGGGCATTTTTCGGCACTGGCTATTCCATAATGGCCTTTACCTTTTCTAGGTCCACAAAGATTCCTTCACCGAAAATGATATGACCTAAATAGTGGATTTCTTTTTGGAAGAAGGAACACTTCGACAACTTTCCATACAATTTGTTCTCTCTAAGGCAGGACAACACCACTCATAAGTGTTCCTCATGTTCTCTTTCGTTCTTGGAATAGATGAGGATGTCATCGAGAAAGACTTGTACAAAACGGTCTAAGTACTTCTGGAATACTCCTTTCATGAGGATCATGAATACTGCTGCCGCATTGGTCAATCCAAAAGGTACTATGACGAATTCGTAATGTCCAAACCGAGTTTGAAAGGCAGTTTTAGGAATATTGCCTTCCTTAATCCTTAACTGGTGATACCATGATCGCAAATCAATTTTTGAGAATACCGCTGCTCCTTTCATCTGATCAAATAGGTCATCTATTTGCGGCATTAGGTACCTATTTTTCTTTGTAGCACGGTTCAAGTCCCTGTAATCTATACACAGTCATAAGGAACCATCCTTCTTCTTTACAAAAATTACTCGTGCACCCCAAGGTGAGACACTGGGCCTTATTAGCCCTAAGTCCAATAGCTCTTTCAACTACATTTGCAACTCACAAAGTTTTGGCGCTGTCATCCGATACAGAGTCTTGGAAATTGGTTATGCACCAGGTTTTAGCTCAATAGTAAAATCAAGCTCCTTCTCAAGAGGTAACCCTTGTAACTCATTCGAAAAAACATCCTTAAATTCTGACAATACCGGGTACTGATCCAAGGAGGGTCCCTTCCTTTCATTCACTGCTTCCACTACATATAGTCGACACCCTTGCCTCATGCACCGCTTAACCTTCATAGTTGAGATAAAGCATAAAGACACCCGTCTCCGTACACCGTGGATCTCTACTGGTCTTCCTTCATCGTCAACACAAAGCACCCTTTTTGTGAAACAATCTACCAAAGCTCGATGAGATTCTAACCAATCCATTCCAATGATTAGGTCATACATGCCGAGAGCAATGACGTATACCTTCAACCTAGTAGTAAACACTCCCAGGTCTACTATACAATTATCAATGCTAGGTCCTACCGCTTGTTTTTCCCCCGAAGGCATCTCGACTTGTTTAAAGTCATCATGCTTATAGGTTGCCAACCCACTCTTTTCTAATGCAGATGGTGAAATGAAATTATTTGTAGCACTAGAATCAAATAAAATTTTAACATTGATATGATTTAGCGTACCAGACGACTCCACCACCGTGGATTGGTGTTCTGCCTAGCGATTATCAACCGCTGCGTAAATCTGGTGGTTGCCACTTGCTCTTCCCATTGGGGCCTTTCCTTCTCTATGCACAAATCTTGCTTGCAACTATGGGCAGTCACGTTGGCAATGGGGTCCTCCACATCCCCAACAGGTAACATGAGATTGAACTTGCGTACTGCTCTGTGACGGTCTCTGAAATGAGTTCCTTCCCCTAGAACCCCTGCCCCTATTAGTTGCTCCCTGAGATGGCTGTGGACCTGCCTACATCGTTGGTGATGAATGGGATGCTGCACTCGCTACCATTGAAATCCCTGCAACTACTGTCCTTGGTGCGACTCTATTACCATATGGAGGTGGCCTTGAGCCCCCTCCCCTGGGAAATGTCCTAGCGGCCTTCCCCATGAATCCAGGATGATGTAGAAAGGTCGGTCTCGTACCTCCATTTAAGTTCATGTGTTCCTCCGCATAATGCGCATTTTCCACTGCTTCTGCTACCGAAGACGGTTTCCACATTCGCACCATGGCCCTTGTCTTAGGGTTTAACCCATAGACAAAGCGTTATGCCTGTCGTTGGTCATTATCCATGTATGAAACATATTTGACCAATTCCATAAACCTGATCTCGTATTCTTCTATGATCTTGTTTCCCTGTACTAGAGCATGAAATGCTCCCACCTGTTGTTCCTCATAGTAAGCTGGTAGATATTTCCTTCGGAACCTCTCCTAAAAAAGTTTCCAAGATACGATGTCCGGGGTAAGGTGTAGTTGCCTCTCCAGGTTGCCCCACCAGTTCAGGGCACTGTCTCTCAACTGAAAAATCGTTATTTTCACCTTTGAGTGGACACATAGTCTCTTAAGGCGAAACACCTTGTCATGCCTTCCAACCATGCCTCTGCACATTCACTGGCACGACCCCCAACAAACTCTGGGAGTTTGATCTTCTACAGTTCTCTAGTGATGTCTTCGGGTGGAGGTCCTCCCCCTGGATCCCTCGACACTTCAGGATTACCTGTTCCAAATGGTGGGGGCTCCACTTCGATCCCTGTTGGTTGACGCCCCTTTAAAGTCTCATTTATGGCCTCCAATGAGCGCAGAATGAGAGCTAATTCAGGCGATGGTGGTGGCGGCGTTGGCGGTCCCTGCGATGATGCCCCTCTGCCTCGATTTCCTTGATTCCTAACCATCCTGTATAATTGAATCTCCATTGACCAAAAGTTTGTCAAGGTGAGTCTAGGACAATTCACATTTGCGAAACTTAAACTAGAAAACAGGGTTAGGCGTAAGTTTTTTTTTACTTGTCTGTAAACAGACGTTACTCTCTTTAGGGGAAGTGGCTAGGTAAGGGTTAAAGCATCTAAGCTCGATGTCTTCACCCAAGAAAACTATTGACCCTCTTGTCTAGTAGTTACGCTAGCACTGTGCCACACTCATCTATTCCTCTAACTTACCTTCCTAGTGTGTATGCAACCTCCTTCCCGCTTGTCCTAGTCTAAGTCCTTAAACCTTCTGTTTAAAACTAATTAATCACTTTAATTAGTTTAAATATGAATCATAAAATTAAATATAATTTAAACATTAATTACTAATGATTAATTATTTCTAATTAATCATATTAATTATACTAATAAAATATACTCACTTACCTTGATTAATCATATTCTTATAACATAAAATATTTAATTTAATATATAAAACATATAATATTTAATTAATTGATTTCTTATAACATAAAATATTTAATTTAATATTTAAAACGTATAATATTCTTAAATAATTAAAGTTTAAGCAATTTTAAACTAAATCTAAGCAATTTTAAACTAAATATAAGCAATTTAAAATTTTAAAATTTAATTATATAAGAATTTTTTTTTTAATAATAATAA
>ML779284.1:699514-735970 GCA_009831015.1 Picea engelmannii
CATTATTCAGATCACTACCCTTATTATATTTATAACTTTACAAACTTTGTATACTTCTATTTTCTAAGACTAATATTCACTTATTTGATTCTCTATGACTCGTGCAGGTGAGCATACAGTTTACAGGTAGCCTGAACAGAGGGTGAGACAATTTGCAGGAACCCCCCCCCCCCTTTTTTTATATATATGGACTCTCCCTATTCTTGGGTTCCTATGGGTAGTTCTTCATAGGTTTTAAGGTCTGTAAAATAAAGGGTTTCTAGGTTGTAGGTTAGGGGCTTGGGAGCATATTGTACAATTATGTGGGTGGTCAAGCCCAGGTTTCAGTTTTGAAACCGGGCTCTAATACCATCTGTAGTGTCCATCTAACAGAACCTAAAATTTAAATATAATCATAACATTGATTTTGATAATTTCTTTACGGTTTTATATTCAACAAACTAACAAACTAGCAGTTCATGGTTCAACAAATTCAAATGAGGAGCATGATATAAAAATCATATAAAAAAAACATATACAACATAGTAAAATAGTGAACCATCATAACGATAATGACACACATTAATAATGAACATAAATACCTCTCAAGTGATGTTGTTTCCCACTCTGTCTGTGCAAGCTGCTCTGCCCAAACTCTGACCAAGCCGATCTGCCCAAAACTGAATCTTTCCTCCCTAACAGCTAGGAATAGAGCCTATCTTGCTCCCTAGCTCCAGGATTCCATGAGGATTCCTAGCCCCTGAGCCCAAAACTCCCAGCAACCGATGCTCCCCTGTAATAGTCCAACAAATTCCTCAAGCCAAAACCAGAAATACAGTTTTCCAATTTCCCCCCCTGGAAAATGCTCCAATACAATCTCCTAATCTCCCCAAAAATTCTCCCTGCCCCCAAAATCCCCACTCCCCTCTCGAATGTCTTTGCCCCCTCATATCCCCCACGTCCATTCACCGCCTCTCCATTCAATGCCAACCACCTTGTCCCTCCATTCAATGCCAACCATCCTTCAATAAGTTAAGTTTTTCTTTTAATAAATTAAAATTTATTAAACTTTAATTCGTTACCCAAACATTTAATGAGTTAATTAATATACGTTAAACAATAATTAATTAATTAATTAATATTATTAATAAATAATCATTAATTAACTAATATACATTAGGACAATTAATTAAACTTAATAAACCTTTAACAATTATTTAACTTTGACAATTAGTTATTTAACTAGGGTTGTTACAAGGTTCCTCCTCTAGAATGTTCTTAGGTGGTTGGTAGCACTATATAAAGGAGTGTAAATAATGTAATGGGCATGTTGAGAAGTATTGTATTTGGAGCATAATTCATTAGGAGGTTTCCCCCTCGAAGAGGCAAGTGGTCATGAGTGGATCCCTTTCTTAAAAGGATCTATTGTACAATGTTGCCCCGCCTTAAGGGTTTTCATATAATAAAGTGATATTTCTTCTATATTCTTCTTTGTATCTATGTGGTGATTATATTTGCAGATCTTTGGAACTTAACAAGGTCTAGCTGACAACACTAATATAACAATATAAATGTAATAACTCAATATCTAGGGCTTTGTTTAGGGCTTAACATGGGGCTTTATGCTTAACATGGAGCTTTATGCTTAACATGGAGCTTTGCCTAGGGCTTAATATGCTCCTCTCCTTCAAACAAGTGTTTCCCTCAACACTTGATTAGATGCAGATGCTTCTGCATGAAGAACTCATCTTCCCATGTCACCTATTATACTAGTAGGTTCTTCCACTTGATAAGGTATTGAGTAATTGCTCTATTTCACAATTGCTTAATCATTGTTTCAAGGATTGTTTACGGTTCTAGTATGGTTTTCTTGTCTTCATTAATATCTAGTAAAATAGTTTGAACTGAGATCTAGTCATTGATTACCTTTTTTGAGCAAGAAACATGTAAGATTGACGTACACGTGAAGATGGAGGAAACTCCAATGTGTAAGTTGAGCTTCCAATCATTTGCAATACCTTATAGGGACCATAATACTTGGGTGTTAATTTATCGTCCTTATTTTGTTGCTTGAGGGACATATGTTTGTATGGTTGTAGCCTCATAAATACTCAATCCCCCACTTCAAATTCTCTTTCCTTGTGATGTTGATATGCTTGTTGTTTCATCCTATTTTGTGTTGTAACCATGTTGTCCTTCAACAGTTTGAGAACCTCTTATTGGTGCTTTGTGTGGTCCTCCACTACTTGAACCTTCTATTTCCCTTTCAAGGGCGATGTGATGGATGGAGGATGATATCCATAAAGTGTTATAAATGGGGACAATTTTTATGAAGTATGGAAGGATGTGTTGTACCACCATTTTGCCAAGGGAAACCACTTGACCCATAGTGCATGTTTATTAGATGCACAACAATGAAGATACCCTTCTAGACATTTATTCACAATCTCAGTTTGCCCATCAAATTGAGGATGGTAAGAGGAGCTATGAGCTAATTGAGTACCCAAACAATAAAATAATTTGGTCAAAAAATTTCAAATGAATTTTGGATCTCTATCGCTTACAATAATCTTGTGGATTTCGTGTAGATTTTGAACTATTTCCATGAATGTTGTGGATATTACACCCTCTTTAAAAGGATGAGAAAGAGAGTAAAAATGGGCATACTTTTTAAGTTGATCCACTACTACCATGATGACAATCTTTCCTTAAGACTTGGGTAGACCTATAATAAAATCCACTAAAACCTCTTCCCAACGTTGACTTGGTATGGCTAATGGTTGTAGGAGACCAGGGGTCTTGACTGTCTCTCCCTTACTCTATTGATAGACCACACTTTAAGGCACAAACTTTTGAACATCGATTTTAAGACCTTCCCAGAAAAATTCCTTCTTGATCTTGTGGTAAGTTTTTCGAGAACCATGAATGTCTTCCTATAGGAGAAGTGTGCAATCCCAAAAGGAACTTCTGTTTGAGTTGGGAATCCTTACATAAATATAGGTGATCTTGATACCACAATAAATCATTCTTCCACACAAATTTATCTAATGCACTTGGGTCCTCTTGTAGTTGTTGAATGATCTTACTTCCATTCTATCCTTGCTTCTTCTACCCAAGGAGATTGCAGAATGGAAATAGCACACAGTAAACCCTTTGTGTATTCTTCTTTCCTTGAAGGTGCATCTACCACCATATTTTGTTTTCCTTTTCTATATATAATTTCAAAGTCACAACCTAACATCTATGTAATCCATTTTTGTTGCTCTTCTAAAGATAACCATTGTTCCAATAAGTACTTCAAATTGTCATGATCTCTTTTTACCTTGAAGTGCCTTCATATTAGGTAAGGGCGCAATTTATCAACTACATGTGATATCACCAACGTTTCCTTTTCATAAACGTGTTTGAGTAAGTTTTTCCCTTTAAGTTAGCTACTTTCAAAGACAAGGAGCCTTCCTTCTTGCATTAAAACTGCACCAATGCCATGTCCCGAGGCATCATAGTCCACAATAAAAGTTTTTGTGAAGTTGGGAATGGCCACGACAAGAGTTGTACACATAGCATCCTTAAGTTTTTCAAAAGCTTTGGTTTCTTCTTGAGTCCAAGAAAATGCCTCCTTTTTAAATAACATTGTTAGAGGTGCTACTATTTGACCATAATTCTTGAAAAACTTGCAGTAATAGCTAGTCAATCCTAAGAATCCTCTAAAATTCTTCAAGGTTTTGTGAATTGGCCATTCCATCATAAATTTAATTTTGTTAGGGTCCACTTTGACACCTTCATGTGTGTTACAACCTTATTTGCCACCCTAGGGACTCATGGAGGACCCATTGATGCATCATGCTAAGACACACTCTTCTACCTTGGATTTAAGTGATTTCTTAGGATGGTCATGCTTGAACTACTTGACAGAGCACGATCGGATGTTATCTGCACAACTGACAGCCCGCGATCGGTCGCTAGCTGCAAAATTGTTGGCCCGTGTCCACCTTTGTAGCCTTCTAGAATTGGTGATTCACGAGGAGATCAACGTTGGGTGAGTTGTTTCTCTCGTGATATAAGCTTGAGAACTCTCGATCTGGTCGAGTTCATTGAATTATAAAGATCCATAAGCCTCTCCTAGCCTCCTCCACCAATCTATATAAGGAAGGCATTCCATGGGCAGGAGGAGGAAGAATCATTTACAGGCACATGCTGCTAGAATTTCAGAGGAGCTCTTCCATAAGAAATCAGTCTCCATCTCAAGTTAGCCTTGATTGTGTGAGGGCTAGGGAACAACAAGAGCAAGGAGTTTAGGAGGAATGCACCATGACGGAAGATACAACATGTTGATGTATTCACTCTCTTTGTGATTTATATATAGATTTATGTGGTTTCCCCCTTCTAATGCTTATGTAATCAATGTTCAATACTTGCTTGTGTTATATATGATCTTTCCTTGAGTAGATTGGATTGGATCCAGGCTAGATCTAACATTTCCTAAAGCTTAAGAAGGTTCTAGGATTGATATTTTTTGTCACTTGTGTGTAGGAAGCAGGTTGTAGGAGCTATAGTTGGATCTTCGGAGCTGCGACAACTAGGATACGCAAGGACAACCATCAATTCAAAGGTATGTCATTCTATCTTCTTGCTTAAATTGGAACGAATATAGTAGACCGAGGGAAAATTGTGTTGTGGTCTATCTCGTTGTCTGTCTTGGATCAAGGGTAGATCTAAGTGAGGTCTTGCTTATCTATAAGCGAGATTTTATCCATTAACGAAACCAACGACTCCACTGGGGAAGGATCTTTGATTCTTCCTTAGTTTTGTTTCCCTTGTTTCTTTACCCCTAAAACCTATTTATGTAGCCTAGTAGTCTTCCTTATCACTCCCTCGAAGTCGAGATCTGTCATACTTGGGCCAGATCTTAGCCTTTTTCCCAAATTTTGCAGATGATCATGACTGATTAGTTCAAATTAGAGCGACCGCCTGCAAACAGTCGCTAGACAGTCACTAGCTACATACCTATTGGGTCGCGACTTCCCTTGTAGGTGACTATTTTATAAGTTTTTTTTTTCCTTGATGATATCTGAACTTTCCTTGGTCTTGTAAGTCTGTTAGGGGTCTGATAGCATAGATCTCTTCTTTGTTTAAGCCTATTCTTTGTTGTTTACGTTTGAAGTGAGTTTGAGGTGTCTTGAGTGCTTTTGTAGGGTTTGCTTGTTTGAGTAAGCTTGTTGCATAGTGAGTGGAGATCTGGGTAGCGTCCCCAACGAATCATTTCATATATGGCAGTCTATCTTTGTCCCTTTTCGCATCCATTTTGTGTGTGTTAAAGGGTGTTGCATTATTAACTCATCCCTCAAGTTTTGGGTTTTTTGATTCCATGTAGACATTGGAGTATGTCGGGGGGCATCACTACCAATATCACACAACCCTTTTCTTATTGTTTGCAGGTTTGATCTACTTATTTATTTTCTTATATTAAAAGAAAAATGCATTTCAAAACAAAAAACAAAAAAAATTTGTTAGGGTAAAGCTTTTGAGTGCTTTGAAAGAGATTGCATTGGTGTATTTTGTATTCTAGGAAATTGTTTATTTCTTTGGCTTGTTTTGCATGGTTGCTACATGATCGTGAGGTTATCCTTGTGATTTTGAAAACTAAAAAGCAAAATTTTCTCTTTGCTTCCTTAGTTAGATTCCATCGAAAGCGAGAGTTGCATCTTTTGCAAGAATATTTTTTGTCCTTTGGATTGGTAAAGAGTTGAAAACATCATTGAAGTTTCATTCATTCCCTTGCCTAATCGACAACCATAAGAAAAAGAACACATAATTTAAAATCAATTAGACTCTTTTTCTAGATAACAAACCAACATAGATAGGATTAGGGCCTTGGTGTGGGATTGGGGAGTCAACTCTCTAATACCACGTAAACTGAACCTGGAAATCACTAAAGAGTGTTCAAATCCATTATCACAACGACTGTGTAGGGAAGCTCCTCTAACACAGGAGTCAATTGCGAGGTCACATTGGGGCAAGTAGAGTGATATTCCTTCTCTGCTTGTTTTGGTGTTTGCTAGATTGCTTCGACTATTGCATGTACAAGGGTCTCAGAACTGCCACGCCTCCCTGAGAGGTAACACTTATTTTGGCTTTGGGCTTAGTTCCCCTACCCACACATGTGGTCAGACCTTAGATTGTTCGACCAATCACCATAGTGACCTTTCCTAGGTAGCTACAGAGGTGACTGCGGGTGAGAAGTGCATGTGGTACCTAGGGAAAACGTTCAATACTTGTTTCAGTTCCCCCAGAGGGTGCCTGCCTTAATAAAGGGTACTTGCACCGGTCAAGGTCATTATGTGTGGGTTATCATAATTGTTCCTCACACCTTCACTAGCCAAACTTTTGGGGACTTAACATTCCCCAGAGGGTTGGTTTTCGGAAGGCCCCTTGATCCATTGGTATTGCTTGTTGATAGTCTAGATTTGTTAGGGGTGTGCTCTTTGGTTCATAGTCTACATCGGTCATATGATTAATTTTTATTTTGGTTATAACACAATTTGTTCACCATGGCTGAAAAAATTCTTTGTTGGTCATGTTGATAACGAGGACTTGCGCCTATAACGAAGGAACAACCACCTCTTAAGCGACAAACGGTATGTGACAGAGAGTTCAAAGAGTCACAGAACATGTTTGAGGAGAGTAAGACCTTTGAAGTCTAAGTGGTCGATGAAAGTCCTCCACCTCATTTTAACCCTCCTTTGAATGGCCTTAACGACCCTGTACTTGTCCAAGTTAGGGAGCTCTTTAGTGAAGCTTTTTCCTTGTTTAGTGATCCTCGTATCATGTTGGGCCCAAGTGTTTCGTCCAATGTGTCTTAACCTTCAAACCCATCGATGAGCATTAAAGGGGCACCCCAGTGATGTCCTCCTTGTCTTCCCTTAGTGCCATCAGACATACACCTTCTTTACATGTTTCATCGAGTGTCTCAATTTGGGGGATGTCAATCATATCTGCCTTTCCTTCTATGAATATACCTAGCATTAGTTCTCCCATTCCATACCTTGTGATACCCACATATGGATCTCCATAGGGGAGCCAAGCCTTGGTTTTACTATCGAAAGTGGATCTTATTTTGCTTTTGACATCCCTATAGGCAGCTCGGTGATGCTAAATGTCAACTTTCCTTTCAATTGGAATGTATCTAACATATTTTAGGGTGCTCCTAGCCAAGTTGGGGGCAACAATGTTTCTGGGGGATTTAACATCCCGTGGGGTAGTATGTCGATTCTTGGAAGCTCTATTCCTTCCACATTTACCTTTGTTCCTAGGGGCAATCCACTTGGGGGCACTTATGATCTAAGGAGTAGTGGACCTTCTAGTTATACCATTATTTATGGGGGCATTCCCCTTAGGAGAAATTATGCTCAGTAGGGTGGTTATCCCTTTATCCACTTTTCTAGGGCTAGTTATGGTCAAGGGAGTAGTATTCCTTTAGGGTCCATCTCTACTTATAGAAGTAATCCTTTTGGAATCATGTACAGTCCTAGAGGCAGTAATGTCTTTAGGAGTCGTTTTGTCCCAGGAGGTAATCCTTCTTGGGGAATTTTTGGTCCCAGGAACATCCACATGATTGGGAGTGCTTCCATCCCTGAGGGCACTAAACCTCTTGGAACTTCAAATCCCTTCAGAAACACAAACATGGGGGGGCCTTAAGATCCATTTGGGTCATAGGATGTGTTAACAACAATTCTTGTCTCGGGCACAAGAATATTCAGGTCTGCAAGTTGCACGAGAAGTGCCCAAGCATAGCACGAAAAAATTTCGTTTCAGGCTTCCAAGCAAGTAAACGGGCGAAATTATGTTGTCAATGACCCAGATTCATCCATAGGAGCAGATCGACGGTCGGCGGGAAATCACAGTTAGTGGAGTTGCGCTGAGATTAACGCGATGGGTAGCGTCTATATTGCATGCAAGAAAGGATATCAGTCGTCCATCCAAAGGACGTGTGGCCCGAGATCTAGTCACGTCGGCATTTCGGCATTCGGGAGTTCGAAGGGTGAGGGTTTCACATCGTTCTACATCTCGAAACCCCGAACCCCGAAACGCCGATAAGCGCCTTTGAAGCTAAGCCTATGGTCCTAGCACCCGGTCACGTCAAGCGAGCCTGGTAATGGAGGCAGCCCTCTTCTAACGCCAAATACCATCTTGACTGTTCCTCTAGAGGACACGCGGCGTACATCCGTGCTTTCGCGGTTTGGTCAATCGGGATTTTGAGAAAAATTGCATCGTGAACCCCCGGTGCCAGAAATCCTGAAAGAATCAGGACCGTCCATCTGAAGGACACACGGCGCAATAGCTGAGCCACAAGTGGGGCCCTTTGGGATTTTCATGTTGAAAGCACCGAGGTCATCTCAGCAGTTCATCCATCAGCAAGGCTCGGGCACATTTAATTTAAAGAGGGCGCAAATCTTTAATGCAGCGTCTTGTTTTTGCTGCTGTTGTTGTTTTGAGTATATGAAGGTATTTTCGCCATTTTGGGTAAGGATCGATGGTAGAGCGAAGCTCCCGATTGTAAATTATTAACAGACACTCTAGTTCTATGGTTATGCATCTATATGTAAGATTTCTTGTTTAATGACAGACAGTTTTCCTACCCCATCTAGTTTTCATCTCATACTGAGGGAGTTCATGATTGACTGATTCACATGAATTATTGCAATTATGTTACGATAAAGGATTTATTGTTGCATTGTTGTACTCTCCGGTTTGTTGCGTTTGAATGTAAGAAGATCTTGCGTTTAGATGTTTTCTCCTACAGTCTGTTAGAAACCTGATGTTTACCACAGACCTTTGCAGTTCTCTTATACAAGTCTCCCCCCTACCCACCCTTACTACAACTCACTATCTGAAGTTTATCTAAGACCTCACTTGCCCATGCATGCCTGGCCTAGTTTCGGAGTTAGAACAACATTGTTTTGAGTTAACTTCCATTCGATCACCCCTTTTTATAAACAAATCGTGACATAAACTGATGGGCGTCGGGCTCTGCTCCTGCTGCAATCCAGGAGTGACTTCCGTTGCTAACATTTTTGGCGCCACTGCCGGGGATGAAGTTGAAAATTTCCCCCGAGATTGAACGACATTGAGCCTCTGATTTTGAAGGTGCATCAGGTATCAGAACCTTTGAAGATTGCTACTACGCACCTGGCGACTCCATTGTGACGACTCCACTGTGGCAAACCTGCCGTGTTAATTGTGGCTTTCAGAGGCAGAAACACGCGGTCCCATCCACAGCTGCCTCTAGCTACACCTGAAACTGATCAGGAGGCGGTTCTCAGAAAAGGAAAGGCCCCTGAAGGAGAAGCTTTCGCTGCCGAACCAGGTAATCCACCATCTCCTTCTGTAGGAACTCCATTTTCTCATCCTCAGTTTCTTAGCAGACCTTTTTCTGAAGTTTCCCGTTTCCTCATGAATTTCGGGAGTGTCCCAGTTGAGTTTTCCCCCCCTGGTCTGGGATTGGAGGGAGAAACCCTTGTCACTCCCCTCTCCCCTGAAGTTGTACCTTGGCGTAGACCCAAGACCACAGAAGATTTCCCCACTCCTAGCTTTACCACTCCTCCTCTTGTTACTGTTGCCGCTTCTGCACAAAGAGAAGCATCTGCTGACTTAAGCCCGTCAGCCTTTTCCCTAAATCCCCTATTATTCCCCATTCCACTTAGGAGCTCATCCCCAGTATCCCCTTTTCGGGCTCCTTCTCCTCCAAGTTCTCCTCCACGTAATATCCCTATGGCAGGATCAAATCCCCCTATGACCATAATGGAGGCTATTATAGATGCTAGGTATGCTCCCCTTGTGTTACCTCAGCCTCTCAATGCCCTCCCAACAGATGGTTACCTCAAGCAGCTGCCCAAGTTTATAGGCGAGGGGGACATAACTGCAGAAGAACACCTAGAAGCCTTTTACAGTTTTACAGATGATAATGTTATCATGCATGCAGATGTATGGATGAGGATTTTTGTCCATAGTCTTCAAGGCGAGGCTAGAAAATGGTTTAAGGCCCCGCCTCCTGGATCTATTGATGGGATCGAAGCTTTGGATAATGCCTTTTTGAGACAGTGGGGAGATAAAAAAGACTTCATGTATTACATGACAGAGTTTGGGTCTTTGAAGAGAAAAGAAGGAGTCATTGTCTCTAACTTCTCCAAGAGATTCAATAAAATGTACAATAAAATCCCTGTTGAGATAAAACCCTCCGAAGCCTCTGCAAAGATCACTTATGCTGGCGCCTTTGATCCTTATTTCTGCCTCCTGTTGAGGGAAAGAAGAGCCATTACTCTGGCCCACATGCAGGATGCAGCCGTGGAGGTAGAATCTAACATATTGGCTATTGACCGACTCAGGAACACTGTTGATAGAAACATATCCAGGAAGAGGCCTGAAGCCTCCCCATCCAGTTCCTCTCCCTTGCCCCTTCAGACAGATGAGACAACTAGAGTGATAAAATCACTTTCTGCCAGGATGGAAAGGTGGGAATTAGAAGGGAAGCCCATGTACAGAAATCCCCAAAATACAGATAGCAGGGGCTTAAGGAAACCTAATAACAATGTGCCACAGGCTTTCCCAAGGGAACAAAAGAGAAGAGATAGAGATGATCAAAGGATTCAAACCCCTCTCCAGAACAACCTAGTTTCTCATGAGGAAGGGGAGGAGGTGGATGAACTCGACCCTGAGATCCACTGCATCGAGGACACTTCCTCGTTTCCTCATTTGACTCAATCTGCATATGAAGAATCCCTTATCAACACTCAAATCAACGAGTTGAGTAGAGGGGAAAAAGCCAACAACACTCCTAACAGATATAATCTCAGGTCAAGAAAGAAAGAAGGGAATTTTGATAGCCAAGATATACCCCTCATAGCGAAAAGACCTACTAAAGCTGCAACAACCACTACTAAAGGAAAGAAAACTCAGAATACTTCACCAACAACCAAGGAACTTGTCTCTGAGGTAAGGGAAGCTCCTAAGCCTATTCCCTCCTCTAATTTTGAGCATGAGATTCAGAAGATTAGAATCCCTGTACCCCTATCCGAACTAGTTAAAAATGAAGATTTCAAAAGGTCCCTCTCCAAGCTGCTACAATCTGTGCCCCCCTAACCTTCCACAGAATCAATAAATCTCCAAGATGAAAAGCCATCAGTTGTCCTAGGTCCCATGGTAGAAGACATAGATGATTCATCCCCTCCTTTCTACACATCCCTGAACATACATGATAAAGTGTTGCATAACTGCCTCATGGATTCAGGGGCTTCCCATAACCTTATGCCCAAAACAGTAATGGAAGAATTGGGACTGGAGGTGACAAAGACTTATCATGATTTGCACTCTTTCAATTCAAGGAGGGTGCAGTGTCTAGGAGTCATCAAAGACTTGGTGGTCTCTTTGTTTCAGCTGCCCATGAAGAGTGTGGTCATGGATATTGTGGTAGCTGATGTCCCCCCCAAATTCAGCATGTTGTTGTCAAGATCTTGGATTAAAAAGCTTGGAGGAACATTGCAGATGGATCTCACGTATGCCACCATTCCAGTCTTTGGAGGGGAACAAAGGAGGGTATATAGGGAAGCTCAGCTGGCCTACATTGTTAGTGACAAAGCAAACCCCACAAATCATCCTATCTTCGCACTTGACACTGATTTGGGGTCTAGTTTATTGCAGCTCACTGATGCTCCTGAAGACTCTGTCCAAGTCAGAAAACAACCCAATCTTAATTATCAGATTCCCCCTCCAACCATCTCTATTTGGAAGATGTTCTTCGACGGAGCTTCTTCTAGCGAAGGCGCTGGCGCTGGAGTGGTTTTCATATTACCTTGTCAAGAGACCATATCCCTGTCATACAAGTTGTAATTTGAAACTACCAACAATGTGGCGGAGTATGAAGCTCTTGTTCTGGGTATGAGGGCTGCAAAAGAAATGGGAATTAAAGAGATAGCAGTATTTGGAGATGCTGAGTTGATCATCCAGCAAGTCAGAAATGCTTATCGTGCTAATCATCCTCGGCTCAGAAATTATAGAAATGAGGTATGGGACCCGATCGATAATTTCTTCTTGGATTTTAAGATTTCTTTCATTCCGAGGGGGGAAAACACTTCAGCCGATTCTTTAGTTGTCTCAGCTAGTTTGCTCAAAGTTCCTCTGCCGCCTATGGTCAAATATGATGTTGAAATAAAATATAGGCCCTCTGTACCAGACAATGTCAAGCATTGGAAGGTATTCGAAGATGATCTGGAAATAGAAAAATTTCTCCAATCTGTTGATGAATTTTCTGCGTTGCACATTGATCAGGATCCCGACCTGGAAGGTGACCCTCACCCTAAGGTGTTTTTAAATGAAATTTCTAATCACCAGATTATTCAGCTACCTAGCAATCACATTCTGAGGGGACTAGTCCCTTTAGAAAGATTGTTCGATGGGAATGATGTGGCAGTAAAGGGTAAGGTTTCAAATGAAGATGCCAACACAGCTGAGTGTAACATTGGCACACAGGAGGAGCCCAAGTTTGTCAAATTATCAAGCAGCCTAACCAATGAACAGAGGGCGGAATATACTGAGTTATTAAAGGAATTCGATGATGTGTTTGCATGGACCTATGAATACCTCAAGACTTATGACACATCTGTCATTGAGCACAAGATCCCATTGAACGAAGAGGCTAGGCCATTCAGACATAAGCTGAGACAGATAAATCCCATGTTGTTGCCCATCATGGAGAGAGAAGTGAAGAAATTGTTAGATGCCCAAATCATTGTCCCCTTGAGATATTCTAAATGGGTGGCCAATTTGGTCCCGATGAGGAAGAAAAGTGGAGAAATCAGGCTTTGTGTCGATTTCAGGAACCTGAACATGAGCTCAAAGAAAGACAACTACCCCTTGCCCAACATGGAGCAAATACTGCAGAGGGTAACTGGTGCATCTAGGATATCCATGATTGATGGTTTTTCTGGCTATAATCAGATATCAGTCATACCTGAGGACAGAGAAAAAACGACCTTCACCACTCCTTGGGGCACATTCATGTATGCCAAAATGCCTTTTGGATTGATGAATGCAGGAGCAACATTTCAGCGAGCCATGGACATAGTCTTCATTGGGGAGAAAGATAAGTTTGTGGTGATCTATTTGGATGACATAACAGTCTTCTCCAGGTCTGACAGAGAGCACTGCTGTCATTTGAGAAAAGTTTTTTTGAAGTGTCGGAGGTTTGGCCTATCCTTAAACCCCAAGAAATCTTTGTTTGCTATGAAGGAGGGGAAGCTGCTAGGCCATATAGTATCAGCAAAGGGAGTAAGAATTGATCCCAGTAGGGTAGAGGCAATTCATACCCTGTCACTTCCCAGATCTAAGAAGGAAGTTCAGGCCTTTTTGGGGAAGATTAATTTTCTGAGGAGATTCATCTCAAATTTTGCTGAGCTGGTGAAACACATCACAACCATGCTCAGGAAGGGAAATGAAGTGAAATGGACCGCTGAACCCAGGGAATATTTTATCCAAATAAAAAGGGCATTGACTGAGGCACCTGTGCTGATCAGTCCTGACTATTCCAAAGAGTTCCTAATTTTCTCTTTTGCTTCTTTTGATACAGTAGCAACGGTCTTGTTGAAGAAAAATGGGGAAGGGMGAGAGCAACCCATTGCCTTCTTCAGCAAGGCATTAAGAGATGCAAAGATCAGGTATGAAATCATGGAAAAATAGCCTATGCCTTAATGAAAGCTCTCAAAGCTTTCAGAGTCCATGTCCTGCACTCAAAAGTGACCGCATACGTTCCTTCAGCCTCTGTGAAGGACATCCTTGTACAACCCAACGTAGACAGGAGGAGGAGTAAGTGGATAGCCAAGATCCTGGAGTTTGACTTGGAGATAAGGCCTACCAAATTGATTAAAGGTCAAGGCTTAGCCAAGCTGTTGGCTGAAGCAAATTGCAGAGCCTTGGGGGTAGATTTCATCAATGCATGTTCAGAAAATCAACAGAATCGACTGTCTGATGTAAACCCTCAAACAGAACCCCTGTTGGCTCGATGTCCTTGGTATAAGGATGTTATATATTTTCTCTAGGAGTTGCAACCTCCAGATGGCCTGCAAAGAAACAAGGCAAGAGCTCTGAAGCTCCAAGTAGTCAGATACTACCTTGTCGATCAAATTTTATACTGGAAAGACCCCCTGGGAGTGATTTTAAAATGCATGAGCCCGCAAGAGGCCGACAGGATCATGGTTGAATTTCACAGCGGTCTATGCGGAGGGCACCATTTCTGGAAGACCACAGCTCACAAAATTCTTAGAGCTGGGTACTACTGGCCCACCTTGTTCACTGATGTCTATAGAGAAGTTAGAGCTTGCATCCCATGCCAAAGTTTTTTAGGAAAGCAACAACTCAAATCTCTGCCTTTAAAGCCCGTAGTTGTTTCTGGACCTTTCCAGCAATGGGGCCTAGATTTTATTGGATAAATCCACCCTGCTTCCAGTGGGCTGCACAGATGGATCCCGACTGCTACAAGTTTCTTTACTAAGTGGATCGAAGCTATCCCCACCAGGAGTGCTTCCCACAAGGTAACTATTGGATTCCTGGAAGACCTCATCACAAGATTCGACTGCCCAAGAAAGATTGTTACTGATAACGCAGCCTCATTCAAGGCTGAGCCGTTAGCCAAGTTCTGTGAGCAATTTGGGATCAAACTGATTCACTCTACCCCATACTATCCCCAGGGCAACGGTTTAGCAGAGTCCTCCAACAAAAGCCTGATAAGGATTATCAAAAGACTATTGGAGGACAACAAAAGGGCCTGGGATTCAAAGTTGAAATTCGCTCTATGGGCCGATTGAGTGACCACAAAGAGATCTATAGGCATCTCCCCTTTCCAATTAGTTTATGGAGCAGAAGTTGTTTTCCCTTCTTAGCTAGCCATTCCTGTAGCAAAGTTCTTCCAGGATCATCAAGAAGAGCCTGATGACATGATCAGAAGAGTTCATCAGCTGGTGGAAGTCCAGCAGACTAGAGAGCAGGTAATGGACAGAATTCAGGACCATCAACAGAAGGTCAAACTGGCTTTTGACAGGAAAGTCAAGAAGAAAGAGTTTGAGATCGGGGATTTGGTGCTTAAGTGGGATGCACCCATGCAAGACAAGGGCAAACACGACAAATTTGATGCCCTATGGATTGGGCCTTTCAAAATCTCTGAGGTTTTCTCAAACAACACATACAGGTTGCAGGATTTGGAGGGTGAAGAGGTTTTCAACAGCCCAGTAAATGGGCATTTTCTGAAGAAATGTTTTGTTTGAGCCTTAGACGACTCCTTTGTTTGTAAATATTGTCCTTTTGGTTCTTTGTTCATTTTCCTTTTTATTATTTATTATTTCCGGCTTAGTAAATGACTCCATAGCCTAATAGCAAGGCACTGGAACTGCAAAATGAGTCCTTAGAGCATCACAGGGACGACTCTATCCCCCATGGAGCCTAATGTTAACAACAATTCTTGTCTTGGGCACAAGAATATTCAGGTCTGCAAGTTGCACGAGAAGCGCCCAAGCACAGCACGAAAAAATCTCGTTTCAGGCTTCCAAGCAAGTAAACAGGCGAAATTATGTTGTCAACGGCCCAGATTCATCCATAGGAGCAGATCAACGTCAGCGGGAAATCGCGGCTAGTGGAGTTGCGCTGGGATTAGCGCGATGGGTAGCATCTATATTGCATGCAAGAAAGGATATCAGTCGTCCATCCAAAGGACGTGTGGTGCGAGATCTAGTCACGTCGACATTTCGACATTAGAGAGTTCGAAGGATGAGGGTTTCACGTCGTTCTGCATTTTGAAACCCTGAACCCCGAAACGCCGATAAGCACCTTTGAAGCTAAGCCTATGGTCCTAGCACCCGGTCACATCAAGCGAGCCTAGTAATGGAGGTAGCCCTCTTCTAACATCAAATACCATCTCGACCGTTCCTCTGGAGGACACGCGGCGTACATCCGTGCTTTCGCGGTTTGGTCAATCGGGATTTTGAGAAAAATTGCATCGTGAACCCCCGGTGCCAGAAATCCCGAAAGAATCGGGACCGTCCATCTGAAGGACACACGGCGCAACAGCTGAGCCACGAGTGGGGCCCTTCGGGATTTTCATGTTGAAAGCGCCGAGGTCATCTCAGTTGTTCATCCATCAGCAAGGCTCGGACACATTTAATTTAAAGAGGGCGCAGATCTGGACGGTCGTGATCCAGGCACTTAAATTCACAGACGAGGTTCAATTCCGCACCCCTTCCGTCATTCTAGCTTTAACGAGAGGGGGGGGGTCCGGAATCGGAGATAATGTATGTGTGCATCTGGACACCCAAGTCTCGGCGCTTAGATCTATGATTTGTATTGAATTCCAGAACCCCCCATCGGTTCTGCCTTTAATGGAGGGGGGGGTGGTCCGGAATGGAATTTCACTATAGCGGGCCCCTTATCTATACGTGGCACGAATATACTGGTCCCAAGTCCTCACCGCCTGCCATGTGTCCCTTTCGCCCAGTCACCTCTGCCTCAACACATCCCTCCATTCGCTGTCTCTTGTCCCTGTATCACTTCCACGAAAACACCCCTTTTCCCCCCGCCCCACCTTCACCATACTGGCACCTACAACATCCTCGTCAAGCATGCCACATCTTCCACCTCTCATCCCGTGAACCGTTCAACTGGTCCAGGTGGCCCCTCGAGAAGACCTCCACATCCCCAAAAGGCAGAGTTGACCAGAACGGTTCCTGATCTCAAGAGGGCAGTTATTGCAGTTGTTGGAGGTGGTTAGACATCATCTCCGTCATAAATGGAAAGTCCAGCAAAGGAGTTGTTCGATTCGTCTGCAGCAGGACAGTCTGAAATCTGATGGCGTCTGTCATAGGTGCACGATCGGCCAGAGTCTGCATGCGCAGACTGTCAGAAGACATGCAGACACAATGTTTTTAATGCAGCGTCTTTTTTTTGCTGTTGTTGTTGTTTTGAGTATATGAAGGAGTTTTCACCATTTTGGGTAAGGATTGATGGTAGAGAGAAGCTCCTGATTGTAAAGTTTTAACAGACACTCTAGTTCTCTGGTTATGCATCTGTATGTAATATTTCTTGTTTAATGACAGACAGTTTTCCTACCCCATCTAGTTTTCATCTCATACTGAGGGAGTTCATGATTGACTGATTCACATGAATTTATTGCAATTATGTTACGATAAAGGATTTATTGTTGCATTGTTGTATTCTCCGGTTTGTTGCGTTTGAATGTAAGAAGATCTTGCGTTTAGATGTTTTCTCCTACAGTCTGTTAGAAACCTGATGTTTACCACAGACCTTTACAGTTCTCTTATACAAGTCTTCCCCCTACTCACCCTTACTACAACTCACTGTCTGAAGTTTATCTAAGACCTCACTTGCCCATGCATGCCTGGCCTAGTTTCGGAGTTAGAACAACATTGTTTTGAGTTAACTTCCATTCGATCACCCCTTTTTATAAACAAATCGTCACATAAACTGATGGGCGTCGGGCTCTGCTCCTGCTGCAATCCAAGAGTGACTTCCGTCGCTAACAGGATGCTTCATCATCCACCTTGTATTCCTTTTCCAACACATCGTTGCCTTTATTGACAACGTTAGACTTGCCAAATTTGTAGTGTTTGAAAATGAACCCTTTCTCTGCAACCCGCTATGGTCGACCATACCCGCAAGGTTACCATATGACATGCCAGTGTTTGACAGAAATCCAGAAGAATACTTGTCTAGACATATCACGACCTATCACTTAGGGTGTTTGTCTAAGTCTTTGATGGAGGACAGTGTTAAACTACATCTTTTCCAATATCCCTTACTAGAGTTGTTGTAAAATGGTATATAGAACTTAAGGGAACTTCCTTTTCTAGCTTCTATAACTTGGCCATGTCATTTTTAACGCACTTCCAACTACCCATTAGGTACGAGGATAGGACATAACTATTGACATCTCTGCATCATGATACCTCCATTGACATTTCTGATCACACTCATGAGTGAAGGTGACGACGTAGAATGATCAAGGCCAAGATTCCTTACCAAATCCTCATGGAGTGGTTCATCAAATCCCTCTTGACACCTATCGCCAAGGATGCTGTTATGGCAGGGGTGGCTTCCAAGGAGCAAGCTATCTTATGTGCTCAACATTTAGAATTGATCTTTTCTCAGTTTGGCACACTATATGATATCATCCCACATGCTCTGAGGCCGTTAACAAATCCCCATAGACCAAACCTGGGACCACATGTCGATGGTGTGTTTGGTTGTGTTTGCAGTACATATGCGGGCCAATTAGCTGAAAAAATTGGGTCACATGCACATTTCATCAAACCCACCAACTATTATGCCCACCACCCAAACTACTCAGGTGAATTTAGTGCAATCCATGCAACTGAAGAATCTTTAGCAACCTCAGGGGGAAAAGAAGAATAAAAAGAAAATTTCTAACAATGAACATGGAGCCCCTCAAGCCCAAAACAATACTGGGGGAGGCATGAAAGAGATGAAAAATAATAGGTTTCTCTGCAAGATTTGTGGGGAAGATCATCATACTCACTAGTGTCCTAAGATGGATGAGGCTCATCACTGCTTTTCTTGGAAACACAAGGCTCCTGAATAGCTTGTTGTCTCAACTCATCCATTCCCCCCCTAGCCACAACAAATGGTTGCATCAAATCCTACCCCTCTATAAGGGGGCATGGCAGGTGCTCCTTAATTTGAGGGGTCATCCTCATCTGCCAACATTATGTTGTGTGAACATACAATTTCTTTACAAATTTGAGCATGCAACTATGATACTCCCGAGGTAGGCCCTGTGAATCAGGAGCCAACTTCATCTTCCCATCTCGGTGGCCCTCTCCAAATAGAGAAGCCATCCATCGAGACATTCCTTCACCCACCCAAGGGTGTTCTTCAACGCACAACACAAAATCAAAATACACGGGCTGCCCACAACTATAATAATGTGGTAGACTTGGCACAGGCACCATGTGCCATGTCTACTTTAGAAGTTCCCCAAAACTACCCCATGCAATAGAAATCTTTGTTGATAGTGATAAGCAGGGTTGATCCCTTGGAGTCTAGTTTGATTGCATTTGACATGGAGCAACCTTATAATCAACTTTCCCACCAAATCACTTTTCAGTTTCAAGTAAGAGTAAATGGGAAAAATATCTTTCGCACAGTGGTTGATGAAGGTTCCTCGACTTGCATTATGTCCATCGCATGTTGGAAATCCCTTGGCTCTTTGAAGCTCTACATGTCTAACACCATGTTGAAGGCCTTCGATTGACACATGTCTAGGCCTCGTGCTATTATCACAGCTTCACCTATTAAGTTAGGTGGCAAGACTGTCTTTGTCGAAGTGGAGGTGGTCGATGCTCCTCTCGAGTGTAATTTGCTACTTGGGCACACTTGGTTCTACGAGATGATTGTTGTTGTATTTAGGGTCCTTCACTTTCCTCACCAAGGAAATATCGTCATGATCGATCAACTTGTGTTTTGCACCCGATACCTTAGAACCAATATGGGTTCCAATGTTAAAGTTTCTGCTATTATTAGGTTACTTTCAATTTACTAGATAACAATAGCATAGATAGGATCATTGAGAGAAACACAATCACAAGAGTACACAAGCATTTATCCTGGGAAACCCTCAAGGGGAAGAAAACCCAACAAAAATTCCTTAATATAGATAGCCAATACAATGCCAAGACAATGAACCAAACAACACATAAATTCCTCTCCCAGAGATGCGCCTCTCTTTCTCTTCCTTCTTCTGGCAACTTGTAACTGCAGCTTCCTTCAATACTTGTGCTCTGATGAAAAGTGAGTGTGTGTCCAAATGAGGTGCTAGCCTCTCTTATTTATACAATCTGGCACGTGTGAACTGGGGTGTCTTTTCACTAGCTGGGCCGACTTCTCATTCTGGGTGGTTATAACCACTTTAATATATTCTGGGGATGACCTTTCATTTAGCCTATTACAATTAGGGTTTGACCAATCCGCAAAAGGGGATTTGGTCAATTACAATGCTCGACATGATCGATCCACAAAAGGGGATTGATCTAATCAATAATAAATATATTTCATCTTTATCCACAAAAGGGGATAAGAATATTCTTTGCAGTTACACAATATTTTAACATCTAATATACCCTTTGTCGATGATTCTGAGAGTGCTTACATGAGTGTTGGTGCAAAGATGTTCAAATATTCCTCGTTAATGGGTACATTTACCCTTCCCCCACCACCTCCTTCTTCGAAGGTGCCTCGATCAATATAATATATTATTTTACCTGTGGATCCCTTAGGTGGTTCCTCATCCTAAGGAAGTTAAGTCTTACGGAGCCAGTATGTTGCTCACAATAGTCAAGATTTCCTATCAGGCAATCCAATCAACAACTGTTGACCCTTATTTAGATCTCTAATAGGACATGGAATCTAATCAATATTCGAGGCTCTTATGCTACCAATCCTCTTCCTACTTCACATGACTTCCTAGATCTAAAGTTACCTTCCGACAAGGCCGATGGATGTCATGGCTTCTATATATAAGCCCAAGGATGAGGTGACACATCAATCATCTTGTCCTAATTTGAAACAAAGGAGGGTTCACACGATGAGTCTTGATTTGGGATTGGGGGAATTTTCTGGGGCATCGAGTGAAATGCCACGTATTGACTCTTTTTCACCTCAGTTATCTTTTTCAGAACTTGCCACCAAGTTCTTTGCTCCTCCTTCCATCAAAGATTCATGTTTCATACCTCCTTCACTTCTTGATGGGCATCATCAAGGAGTTGTCATAGCTCACGAAACCACTCATGATGAGTATCTTCAGTTGAAGAAATTTGTTATTATGTGGCATGTCCCTGACATGGTGTGCCATATGATGCCGACATCAACCCATGCGTTCATCAGTGACGGAAAGGATCCTTGGTCGGAGCCTAGCAATGGGCTCTTTTATGCATAGTCATATCCTGCGTAGTTCACTATACATAATGTACTTTTATCGAGTGTGGAGTGGTGTGTTTTTGTGGGTTTGTTAGGTTTGGTGCTTATCATGCTAGTGTTTTGATTCACCTTTGTGAAGTAGATCTCTTGGATCCTTGTTATAAGCACACACATGGTGAGACCATGAGCTTAGCATAGACTTATGTTAGTTGTTGTGTCTATGTTAAATTGGCATTTGCGTTAACATTAAAACATTTAAAAGCGTGCATGTCATAATCAAGGAATCCATTCACATCATTTGGAGTCATACACACTAAACAATTGTTGGGTGAATTATATAACAATAATTTGATACATTAATTATCAATCCTGGTTTGTAGACTTATGAAGCACCAAGCAAAGTATATGCAAAACAAATCTCATAGACACACCATTCTAATAAACTTATGAGATAAATCTAATTTCTCACCTGGCATTGGACATTCTAAGGTTGCATTGCAAGTTGGTTATAGGTTTTTATACCCAACGCTACTCTATTGAATCCACTTCATTAGTCAGATTAACAATTATTAACTTGAAATAAGAGCAACAAGATCAAAACACGAATGTATGTGAACAAGATAATTATCATCAACAACTTGTTAATCAGTGAAGTATGGCAATCATCTATTGCAACGATATGCAACTCTAGACAATTCTTATCCAGAGAATCACCAACTTATACTGTCAACAATCAAGCATGGAGCCTTCATGTTCACATACATTGGATGAGCTATAACATAAATGAAATTGCAACATAGCTTAATCGAGCTCACTACATAATTATGATTAAATTGTCTACATGAATTAAGTTGAATTAATTAATGCAATTAATGAAACTATAATCAATTCTAATGAACAAATAAATAAACAACACATTGGACGATACTCCTGAGGCGAAGGAGGCCTTGCCTCCTCTTAGAAGTATGCCTGCCAACACTTACAAACTCATCAACTGGACAATTAATGGCGCATCAACCAGTCTTTATATTGAAAAAGGAATAGAGTACATGGGTGCTTGAACAAAGTGTGATCAGTCTCTTCTTAATGCTACTATCAATTTATATATTTACAACATAACATATCATCTACCAGGCATGATCGCCTATGATATTTATACAATGAAATTCAAATTAAGAACTAATAGCCTTGACTTTCAAATCTTGTACAATCCACTAAACATAGTTGGGATATTACATTTTTGGCTCTAGACAAACTAATCGAACCAACCAAATCTCGTATAAGTAATTTCGTTACGATTCATGACTGAAGGCATGAAATCATAATGATCTTGTACAAACTACATGAATTGATAGGGTCATTTACCAACAATAGTGCTTTGACTATTGGAGCATTGGCCAATTATGTTAGTGGATGTCCATGTGTACTCGATTCTCTCCATAACCCATATCTCTGAGTTGGCTGGAACATATGGAAAATATCTCAACCATGGTGAGTTAGTAGATATAGCAAATAGGTTTTCATCTGGAAAATTGTCATCAACATGAATATCTCCACTTTATTATCAAGTCTAGAGAGAAAGTCTACTACTTGATTTTCCTTATGTGGTTGATCCACAATGGTGATATTGAATTCCTGCAGCAGCAATAGCCATATGGTGATTTTGCCATTCGTAATGGGTTTGTTCATCAAGTACTTAATGGCAAAGTGGTCAATATGAACGAAGAATTCATACCCCGTGATGCAGTGCCTAAATTTATTAATTTCATAAACCACTGCAGGGAACTCTTTTTCAGTCACAGTGTAATTTAATTCAACTGGAGCTAAATTTTTAATAAATAGCATAAGTTAAGAGATTTTCCTTTTCACCCAGTACAACTCCTATGGCCGAATTTGATGCATCGGTCAAAATATGGAATGGAAGGTTCCAGTTTAGTCCTCTCAACACTAGGGGTGAGGAGAGATTTTCCTTGAGTATATCAAAGGCATGTTGGCATTAATTGTCCCAATAAAACTCTACATCTTTTGTACTCTTCATGAAATTTTCTACAAACCGCCGATAGTAACCTACATGACACAAGAATATTTTGACTCCCTTTTGATTAGTCAGAGGTAGCATGTTGACAATTACTTCTATTTTAGTTGGATCTACCTTTATTCCTATAGCTGACACATGGTGACCTAATACAATTCCTCCAATCATTATCATAAAACATTTCTCATTGCTTAATGCAAGATTTGTCTCCCTACATCTTTTTATAAAAATTTCAAGGTTAGTCAAAGATTCATCAAAAGTATCACCTACCATAGTAAAATCATCCATATATATTTCCATACAATCATGTAATAAATCAGAAAAAATACCAAGTATCGCTCGTTGAAATCTGGTCGATGCATTGTATAAACCAAAGGCTAGTACCTTGTAGGCGTATGTCCCCCATGGACATGTAAACATTGTCTTATCCTGTTCTTTTGGAGCAATACAAATTTGGTTAAATCTGATGAACCCATCTAGAAAAGAAAATAATTTATTTCTAGCCTGTGTGTCCATAACCCGGTCCATAAAAGGTAGGGGTAAATGGTCTTTTAGGGTGGCCTTGTTCAACTTCCTATAGTCTATGCATACCCACCATTTCCCATTCTTTTTAGAAAGGATCACTAATAGTGACACCCACTGATTGTTAGACATGGGATAAACGAAATCGACATTCAAAAGTTTCTGCAGTTCAACTTTCACTATCTCCCTCAAGGATGGGTTCATTATTCTATGTGGTTGTCTGACATGGGTCGCATCTTTCTTAATATAGATGTGGTGGATGCATGTGTCTGGGTGAATGCCTTTCATATCGATGTATTCCCATGAAAAGGTATCTGAAAAGTTTCTTAAGACCTGAATTACTTTCCCTTCATGTGTGTTGTCTAAGGCATAATTTATGTTTAATGTTTTCTCAGGGAAAATTTCAACAATCTTATAATCAAATTTAGAAATTGAGTGTACGAGAAATGTTGATGAAAAGGCAGAGGATAGTTTCTTTTCGGTGCAATTCTCTTGAAAATTTTGTTTGAGAAGACAATCAATAGAAGTTTAAATGTGAGATGATGACTGCCCCCCAAAATACTGTAGGAAATCTTGATTAGTGATGCAATGATTAATAAGATTTTCGTCAGTATTTTCCTTAAGACTTATGGCTTGTCCAATGGTAAGAATAGGTTGAACAACTTCATCATTTTTGTCTTTGTCAAGCCATTGTGTGCATTCAAGTTCAGGTGCTGGTCTAGCAGGGGGGTATAGGGTAATTTGTTTGGTCTTAGTGCCATGTGTAATTGTCATATTTTTGGACCTACAACCGATGAAGGCATCAACTGTGGCCAACCACGGTCTCCCGAGGATTAAAGGGTTCCCACCCAAATTGGTTTTGGGTTGGATTACATAGAAATATTTTGGGTACTCCCATTAGTCAAGTGAGACAATCACGTCATCTAAAACACCCTCTGGCTTGAGCTTGGATCGATTAGTCAGTTCGAACACAATGGGCATAGGGAGGAGCTTATAAAGTCTTAGTTGATTTAATGTTTCCAATGTCATTACATTTATAACTGCATCCAAGTCGATTAGGGTGTTTGTAATGGAAGTCTTATTAATAAATATTGTGACCATATGATTCCCAGGGTCCACATATTTTTTTGCAATAATTCCAGTAGACATAAGATTTGATAATTTCCCTACAACTTGGATGGTTGGGGGTCCTTCTTTCATCTACATGGATTTTTATTGCATAAGTATCTAATTGCTTTAGTGTAGATAAGTATGTCCTTTATTGCTTGTAGTAAAGGTATCTTGATACAAAGGTTCTTCAGTTTTGACATCATATCGAACTCAGATGGTGTAATTGTTCTTTCTATTGCCAACCTCTCTGGAAAAGGAGGTTGATCATACTGTAATAATTGTTCCTTTTGAGAACTGGTTTGTGGGAAGGTCTGAACTTGGGACTGACTACGAGATTGAGATGGTAATGGAGTTTGAAGAATTTCATATTGGATAGGAGTTTCTTCTTCTTCTTTTTCCTGGATAGTTATTGAGGGTTTTGGGTTAAGAACTTTCCCAGACCTTAGATGAATTTCCTACAATGATATGGGTGTGATAGAATATGTGGGAAAGTTTTGCATATCAGTTCCATACATGACCTAAATTGGCTTATTATTGTTAGGATTTGGGATAGGTTGGGTAGGAATTTTGGTTGGATGTGGAGAGTTTTGAGGAGATGGTAGTGAAAGCTGTTGTGGTTGATTAATTTGTTGTTGTGGGGTTTGAAAGGGGTATGTATATGGCGACGGTGCAAGGTGAGGAAAAGTAGGTGTTCCATCATAAGATGGACCACGCTAGACTTGTTTCCAATTTGGTGTGGATTGGGCCGAGGTGGCCAATGTTTCCATGGCATAGGAACATTCCATATTTGATTATGAGAAAATGAAATTGAGATGTAGAATTTTTGGCCATACATGAAGGTCTTCGCCATGGTTTTTGTGGTGCCATCACATATAATGAGGTTGAGGCTCCTTGCTCTCCATGATATATTGCCTTGATTCATGGTAGGGAACGACAATCCTTGCTGGCATGAGATTCCTCCCAAATTCCATAGATCTCAATGTTGTTCAATGGGCATTCTTTCCAAGGATGCTTCTTTCGACACTTGGGGAAAAATATGGATAGAGCTTTTTCCGATGCTTATTTCTTATTAACCTGCAAAACATCCAATTATGAACTTAAAGAGTTGAGAATATTGGTTTTAAAATTTTCAAACATGTTACCAATTTCAGCCTTTGTGACCCCTGCTCCTGCAACAAATTTTGTGAACCTGCAAGTGGTATCTCTCGAGCTTTAACCAGTCTTAGTGTTTCCTCTTGAATATCTTCTACGGAGGTTGCAGACTTCATCATATGTCAATTGAGAAATGTCACTTGATCCCATTAGGGTGAGAACTTCCAAGCATTCATCCCTTATGCCTCTTAGCATAATCGTCCTCATTGTTTCCTTGCTTGGATGGCTTTGCTTTGATCTTATAAGGTTATACTAGAATCGCTTCACGTAATCCTCCAAACTCTCGTCTTATTTCTACATCATTTTGAAAATTTCTTCTCTTAGTTCTTTGCCCTTGTAGTGGTCATAATATTTCTTCAGAAATACTTCCTTCATCTCATTCCAAGTTTGAATGCTATCCCCACCGAGACCCACAAACCATCGAAGTGTTGCACCTTTTAGGGTGGTAGGAAACAATTTTAACTTATGGGAAATAGTGGAGTATTCGTAACTCCCATAAAGCACATCAAACTCAAATAAGAATGCATCGAGATCTTTGCTAGCCAAACCATGAAAATTTGGTAAGGCAAATGGCGGGATGTTCTTCATTCCTGTTGGTCCACCAGGATCTCTGATAAGAAATTAAAAGGTGATTGTCTCCTCATGGTTATTGCCTGTTACTTCTTCTTCTGCCATCAAAGATGTATTTCCTGTGCTATAGATGCGTCAGAGGCTGTTGTCACTACTTTTGGGTCTTGGATCGGATTGGTTTGGAATTCAATGTCAAGCTAGCCTTCTACCGTAGGGGTAATTGTTTCCTCTAGTGCAACAATTTCTGATTTGACTAGCTCAAGTATAGAAACCTTCTCATGTCCCTCAAATCTTATTCCTGAAGTTCCTCCTCCAACTTTTTCTACCAAGGGGTTAGTAAAACATGTGGTACTTGCAACACCACTAGATGGGGCAACATGGTCGATTTTCTTTTGAGGATTTTTACCTCTAGTGCCCTCAGGCTTATTCAGACAATCTTAATCATTTAAGAAATTAAGATTACTAAAAGTTCCAACATGACAAGGGCCCGTGGAGACTCACTGGAGTATTTTGCGTAGGCCTTTCACCTCCCGTCTTACTGCTCCACCTTCCGAGTCAAAAATGTTGGTCCTGCAAAAACCGAAAAGAAACAATTGCACACTCTCTTGAGATTAGCTCCTTCGACACTTCCTCGGAAACAATGCCAAAATGTTGGGCGAATTATATAACAATAATTCGATATATTAATTGCCAATCCAAGTTTGTAGACTTATGAAGCACTAGACAAACTATATGCAGAACAAATATCAGAGACACACCATTCTAATAAACTTATGAAATAAATCTAACTGCTCACCTGATGGTGGACATTCTAAAGTTGCATTGCAGGTTGGGTATAAGTTTTTATACCCAACAATATTCTATTAGATCCACTCTGTTAGTCAAATTAACAATCATTAACTTGAAACAAGAGCAGCATGATCAAAACACTAATGTATGTGATCAAGATAATTGTCATGAGCAACTTGTTAGTCAATGAAGTATGGAAATCATCTATTGCAACAATTTGCAAGTCTGGACAATTCTTATACAAAGATTCACCCATTTAGACTGTCAACAATCAAGCATGGAGCCTTCATGTTCACACACATTAGCTAAGCTATAACATAAATGAAATTGCAACATAGCTTAATCGAGCTCACTATAGAATTATGATCAAACTGTCTACAGGAATTAAGCTGAACGAATTAATGCAATTAATGAAACTATAACCAATTCTAATGAACAAATAAATAAACGACACATTGGACGATACTCTTGAGGCGAAGGGGGCCCTGCCTCCTCTTAGAAGTATGCCCTCCAACACTACAAACTCATCAACTCAACAATTAATGGCACATCAACCAGTCTTTATATTGAAAAAGGAATAGAGTACATGGGTGCTTGAACAAAGTGCGATCAATCTCTTCTTAATGCTACTATCAATTTGTCAATTTAAAACATAACATATCATCTATCGAGCATGATCGCCTATGATATTTATACAATGAAATTCAAATTAAGAACTAATAACCTTGACTTCCAGATCCTGTACAATCCACTAAACATAGTTGGGATATTACATTTTTGGCTTCAGATAAACTAATCGAACCAACTGAATCTCGTATATGTAAATTTGTTACAATTCATGATCGAAGGCATGAAATTGTAATGATCTCGTACACACTACATGAATTGATAGGGTCATTGACCAACAATAACGCTTCGGTTGTTGGAGCATTGGCCAATTATGATAGTGGATGTCCATGTGTACTCGATTCTCTCCATAACCTATATCTCTGAGTTGGTTGGAACATGTGGCAAATATCTCAACCATCGAAACAACTACAGGACCTGTTCAAGAGACTACATGAATATTCCAATAATGTCATCAACTCGAGTTAATTAACACATTTCATTCATTGAATAAGGAAAAACTAAATACTTCGGCTAAGACAATTACCTTTGAACCAAGAATGCACTTTGGAGACAAAATGGTGGAATATATGTCACTATAGGGTAATAAGGAAGCAAATTTGGTAACTAGTAAGGGAAGGACTTATAAACCGTACCAAAACACATCGAAACCAAGACCCTACAACAACCCTTTGTATATATCTAGAAAAATTGTGTTACATCATCCAAAAAATGGTGCAGTATACGAAATTGGGCTACCTGGTCCATATTGATACAAGATATGTCGACCAACTAAATGGATAGACTGTAATACAAGATGGGGAGATTGTCATTGAGTCATCCCAAGCATGCATTTCATGGTAGCATACAACAGTCTGGGCCACTTTACTGAGTAGTCAAAGGAAAGGGCATGACACTCCCATTGTATGACCTTATAGTTTGATGGAATCTCGTCCATCCGCATTAGGGGCACCCCCATGGTCAAACCCTCTAAGTTTCTCCGCACCTCACAGAGATCCTTGATGTCACCTCCCGCCTCCTCCTTTGATGACTCCTCATCTCTACTCCTGCCCCATCCCGTTGGTCACACCAGTCCCACTTCTGTCTCATAAAATTCATTTGGTTAGTTATACTACATCAAAAAAAAATATTAAAAAGCATTATAAAATTGAAAATTGCAAAAATATTTTTCACAAGTCTTACCCAGTGGTCCCCATTGTTCGCTAGACGGTAGTGCAAGCTCTACATCATGCCAAAATTTGGTTCCCTTGTAGGGAAATTTTTCAATGACGATGATCTAGTCGTCCCACCAACAGAGCCATGCGCCTCCAAAGTGGTTTTCCACCCGACCACCCACGACTCACACCATGTGATTTTTCCAATGTAGCATCTTTGGCTCACTCGACCCAGTCTCTGTGACGATCACCTGCGGCCTCAGAATGATAATCCATTCCAAGAAGATGTTAAGTACCAAAGATTTAAAAATTCAATCACCACACAAGATACAAATAAGAATATAGAAATCCCACCTTGTTAATATAAAACCCTTAATGTAGGGCAACACCTTACAATTGATCCCTTTAAGGAAGGGATCCACTCCTATGCACATGCCTCTTCGAGGGGGCGATCTTATGCTCCAAATAGAATACTTCTTCGATCATGCCCATTACATTGTTTACACTCCTTTATATAATACTAACTCCCACCTAAGAACATTCTATAGGAGGAACCTTCTAGTAAACCCTCTTACATTTATTTAGTTCACACTAGCCTTTGTTTACTAAAAGTTGTCTCCATTCACAACAATACATCTCTACTATTATTCCCCTTGGCTACCTCCCTAAATACCCCATATTATCCCCCTAGCTACACTACATTTCGCTCCCCTTAGGAAAGAATTCTCCTCAACGCTTGTTATGGGGAAGTACAACCATATACTAGAGTCCCATGGATAAGTGTAGACCATAATGTTGAAGTAGGCTAGAGAACGAGGGTCCCATGTAGAAGTGATAGCCACCATGTAGAAGTAGTCCAAGATCCACCATAAACTTGGGTCCCATGTCCAAGTGCTCATGTAAACTCCCCTTTGAAGATACCGAGACTCAATTGTCAATTGAAAATGGTTCTCCAAATGTCTACACTGGTCATGTGGATCCAAATATGCAGATCCATCCACGTAGTTGGAAAGGGTTGAGGTCGATTCTGAAAGGAATAATAACGTTGTAGGATATGCAAGCTTGACACTTGTAGTCATAACTAGCCCATGATTCCTCGCATTAATGTTCTCTACATAAGGTGGAGTAGAGTCATCAAATCGAATACAAAAGTGATTGCCATCCCACAAATGACAACTATATGTATACCAATCATTACAATCAACCTCAAAATCACCAAGCATTTTTTTCTTGATTGAATTCATATGTGATGATCTCCATAATATCTCTCACCTGCATTTTAGCTATGGTCTCTTGAATATTGCGAAAATTTGTTTTCATGCTCTCAATATCTCGGAGAACCTTGTTGAGGCCCATGAGGAGTTAAGAGGGAATATCCATTGGAAGCACCACATATAATAAACCAAAAGAAAACCCTAAAAATATTATATCCAATGGAATTGATTTGGTGCCAATATAGGTACCCTGTCAAAAGTTACGAGATCTATAGTCTCACGGTCATTACGAAAACCCTGAAAATCGTTGATTTTAAATCAACGATATCTTCACTTTTGGAGCTTCGATTCGAACGATCTTTTTTTTTTGAAATTGTTCGATTTTGTGAGAGGAACTTATATATATAATTGGTTTGGGACAATTATCTCCACCAAGTTCTATAGAAATCTGCAAAATCATGCGATTGTCCTAAAAATTAACCTTAAAATTTTACTGATTTTAAATTAACGCTATCTTGAGCTCCCGAACTCCGATTCAGATGATTTTTTTCTGAGAGGAATTCAGATCTATGACCAGTTTCTTCAAATTCTCTACAGAAAGCTGTAGCAATTGACCTGGGTGTCGTGACCCTCTTTTTTTTTCTTCTTCGTTTGAAAACCCATAAAATGGAAGAAATATGCCCATATTTTCTTGGTCGAAGAAAGTGTTATGATATCACTTGTTAAGTACCAAATATCCAAAAATAAAATCACTACAAAAGATATAGAGAAGAATATAGAAATACCAATTTATTAATATGAAACACTTGGGGTAGAGAAACACCTTACAATTGATCCTTTTAAGGAAGGGATCCACTGCTGTGCACATACCTTTTCGAGGGGGCAACCTCCTAATGAACTATGCTCCAAATACAATACTTCTTTAATCATTCCCATTACATTGTTTACACCCCTTTATATAATACTACATATCACCTAAGAACATTCTAAAGGAGGAATCTTCCAGTAGGTGGACCATTTTAGTAAGCCCTCTTACATTCTAGAGGAGGAACCTTCTAGTAGGTGGGCCATTTTAGTAAGCCCTCTTACATTTATTGTCGCTTGTGTGGGGGAAATAGGTTGCAGGAGTTGGCGCTGGATCTTTGGAGTTGCGATGACCAGGATATGTAAGGAAAACCATCGATAGGTATGCAATTCTATCTTCTTGCTTAAATATGAACCAATCTAGTAGACCTAGGGAAAATTGTGTAGTGGTCTATCCAACTGTCTGTCTTGGATCAAGGGAAAATCCAAGGGAGGTCTTACTTGTCCGGAGGTGAGATTTCTCCATTAACAATGAGA
Organism: Picea engelmannii; assembly: GCA_009831015.1. Taxonomy (NCBI): domain Eukaryota; kingdom Viridiplantae; phylum Streptophyta; class Pinopsida; order Pinales; family Pinaceae; genus Picea; species Picea engelmannii. The sequence goes on from ML779284.1 coordinate 730,993, forward strand.
AGCATTATGACCCAAATATTCCACTTCTTGAACCCCAAAGGCGCACTTGGATGACTTTGCATATAGTTGTTTCTCTTCCAATAGTTTTAAGACCATGTCAATATGTTGTACATGCTCTTCCCAAGATTCATTATAGATTAGTATATCATTAACAAATACTAACACAAATTTTATGAGAAAGGGTTTGAAAATAGTATTCATTAAGATTTGAAATGTTGAAGGTGCATTAGTAAGGCCAAATGGCATCACCAAAAACTTGTAATGACCTATGTGTATTCTAAAGGCTATCTTTGGGATGTCTTCTTTCCTCATTATGATTTGATGATATCTAGAATGAAGATCCAACTTATTAAAGAAAATTTATCCTTGGAATTCATCTAATCATTCATCAATGACAAGAATAAGAAACTTATCTTTAATGGTCATTTTGTTGAGTTGTTTATAATCTAGACACATATGCCATGAACCTTCCTTTTTTTGAACCATCTCCACTAGTAAAGAGAAATTACTTTAGCCAAATTGAATGATGACAACCTCTAACATTTCTTGAATCATACTATCAATCTCACTCTTTTATGCATATGGGTACTTGTAACTCCTGTTGTTAGGTGGTACACTTCCTAATTGTAAATGAATAGCATGTTCACGATCTCGAGTAGGTGGAATACCTTTAGGCATCTCTCTAAATACCTTAGAATGTTTGTTGATAACTTTATGGAGATCCACTGTAGTAGAGGGTCTAGGTGTTTGAACACATAGTGAGTACAATTGTGCAATTACACCACAATCTCCCTTTTTGAGTAATTTTGTCATGCTATTAGAACTTATCACTTTAGAGGGTTTCCATTGGATACCTCTGAGTTCAATTTCCTTGCCTTCTAAGAAAAATCTTATGAAAAGTTTATGAAAATTAAGGGTCATTGTTCCCAATTATTGCAACCATTGGACCACTAATGCAACATCAACACCGCCCATTTGGATTACAATCATGTGACTATCCAATAAATACTTTCCCATAGTGAGATTAATACAATGGCACTTCTCTGGACAATTTATGGTACCTCCATCTGCAATCATTACTTGATACTCTAGTGCTGGATATATAAATAAATTGTGAACTTTTTATAATTTGAAATTAACGAAGTTATGGGTACTACCAGAATAAATCAACATTATTACCCTTTTTTTTATATCCTTCTATATTGAGGGTTTGTAGAGTACCAATACCAATCAATGCATGACAAGATATGGTTGGAGTAGTCTCTTCTAGTTCTAGATGTTGCGATGGTTCCAATTCTTGATCTTCTTCCTCTTCACTTTCCATGTAGAATAATTTCTTCTCACCACACTTATTCCCCTTACTCTACTTGGTGTCATAGTTGAAACATAGTCCCTTTTCTCTTCTTTCACCCATTTGTTGATGTTTCAACCTTGTAGGTTGACTAAGGTTCAGAGAGGGAGAATGGTGCTCTCTATAGTTGTTAGTGGTCACTATTCTAGTAGCCATATTTTTACTTTCAACTTTCCCGACCACAATGAAATCATGCTCTAGAGATTTAGTTTTAAAGAGACACTCATCCTATTAAATGATATCCTTTAAAGTGCCCATAAACATATCTAACAAATTATCCTTTAGAAAGTTCTTTACCCCTAGACTTAGTTTTTAGAATTATTGAATGTGCTTTGTTATTGGACCTCTTTGCTAAAGATTTATCAACTGAATAAAGAATGTATTGTTCTTAATATACCCATAATTTTCTAACAATTCATCATTAAAAATGGACGAAGAGACAATAAAATCCTTTTCTCGTTCACAAATCCATTGGTACCAAACAAATTAATCATGTTCTAAATACAAGGATGCAAGAGTTACCTTTTGTAAAGTTGGAACTTCATGTAGATCAAGGAATCACTCCATATGGAATATCCATGTTATAGGACCTTTACCATCAAATTTCCTCATATCAATCTTGAGAATTAAGTAGTTCCTTAGTTTTGAGTTGAACCCTCGAAGATGTGGATCTTGGAGTGATGAATAATCATGATTATGGGACTCAATATTTCCATTCTCCACATTGTTGTCCCTATTTTCATGTTTTCCTTGCGTCCCTATATCACCTTTACAAAACCTTTCATCTAGGGTATGTAAGATCATGGTTGTCATGGAATTTTGTAATTTTTCCACCCTTTTATCCCTAGAATTTTGTAAATTAAATATCGAAATGAATGACGCGGGAACAATTCTGTCCAGCTAGGGTTTGGAGCAACAACAAGCTAGGTTTTGACAGTCACGAACACAACAGAGCACAACATGGTTACCAAAGGGGGCGGTAATGGAACCCCATCATACAAGCAGGTAGTGGTGGACAGGGGGAAAGGCCCACGAGGCGTAGGTTTCAAGGAACCAGTGACAAGCACCTCAGGATCATGACTGGAAAAGAATCATGAAAGCAACCAGGAAAAAAGGGATCGCATGGGGGAAGAAGCCAAAGAAACCCAGAATGATGCGCAAGAACCAGCGAACCCCAATGGGGTAGAAGGGCGCAACCCATGTAAACCTAAAACAACACTGATACCCAAGGTGATACTGGAAGATCCACAAACGCAACTCTTCTGGGACCAGATGAAGACGCATGCACTAATTTTCAAGTTCATGGGTTTGTGGCCCATAGAAAGAACGTTGCGCAACTGGATAAAATATCAATGGAAGCCAAGCGGGGAAGTGGAACTCCACCTGGGTTTGAAAGGCTTCTTCATGACAGTATTCATGAACTTGGAGGACATGGATAAAATCTTGGAGGGGGGGCATACTTCCACGCCTCAGAAGGACTGTACATGCAGCCATGGAAGTGAAACTTCTCTCCAGAGAAAGAAACCTTCAAGAATGTACTCATCTGGCTGAGGCTTTACTCTCTGCCGCTAGACTACTGGCTACCCTTCACATTCAAAGCAATCAGGAACAAACTGGGAAAATATGTGAAGACATTAGAAGTAACCCTAAAAAGGAGATATACCTCATATGCAAGGATCTGCATAGAGATGGATGTTTCGGGGGCACTCCCAGAAGCCATAAGCCTAGAATTTAGGGATGAGGAATGGATACAAAGCATACACTATGAGTAGATCCCATTCAGATGCAGAAGATGCCATGAACATGGAAACCAATTCAGAGAATGTCCTCTCAATAAAAAAACAAGAAGCGAAAAACACTAAAATACAATAGGATGAGGATGGGTTTATCAAGCTGAACCACAAAAATAGAGCAAACAAGAAACCAAGTAAAGCCCCAATGAGAAACAATCTAGAAGCTAGGACTAGAACGGAATGGTGGGACAAAACCAACAAAGGGGACGAAGGAGGAAAGGAAAAGGCGAAAGCTAAAGAAGCTAAGGAACAAGCCACAAATGAGAACACAAATAGTCCAAGCAATAAGATGGAACATGGAGGTAGCGTAACTCCTATGGATGGAGAAATCGGAGATGCCAACACTCCCATGCAGGAGGCAGGCAGAGACGCGGAAATGACACCAAGTGAGGTAGGTATGAAATATCTTGATCTTAGAGATATTGTGGAAAGGGAAGGAATAGATCTATCGAACATACTGGAGCAATGGAAAAGGCAGGGCGTATACAATGTACCAGCGGACCAACTAGATCGTATCCAATACCTATTCCTCCTAAGGGAGGAAGCAAAATCCAGAGGGCTCAAGCGCACACGTGGGGAGATAGGACACCTAGGAATCAAATCAGGCAAGGGACAACCACAGCTCTCACCCAAGCAGACGAGAAGGAAGAAAGGAAGAAAATCAAACAACGTATCCCTACAGGAACTAGGAGCTCTGCTGATAAACTCAGGTAAGATAAAAAAGCTCTTTCCCAACTCCCCCCACATGTTTAAATGAAGATTATAACATGGAATATTAGAGGCCTAAACAACCCACGAAAGCAAAGAATCCTTAAAAACAGACTGAGGAAGGAACAACCGGACCTCTGTTTCATCCAAGAGACAAAAGGCATTGTAGACAGAATGGAAACAATCAACAAAAAACAATGGAGCAAGTACAAGATGTTGGCTGTCAAAGGACAACATATGGCAGGCGATATTCTCACTTTTTGGAATGCACAGGTGATGAATCTACTAGCAGTCAAAGCCACCAGACACACACTTTCGGTTAACATGCAAATCATAGGTGACACGGAGGTGATTCTATGCACTAATGTGTATGGTCCCTGTTGAGTCCATTTTTGTGCTTCCATAAACCATACTTTTGCCTCTTTATTTGACCATTTTACCTTCATTTCATTCCACATTTTCCATGAAATAGCCTATTCAAGGTATATTTGTCATTCTTTAGCTTGAGAATTGAATTTTCTAAATTTTTGCATTAAAATTGGAAATTTACCAGAAATTACAGGATTTGACCAAATCCCGTAAAAGCTCCGTGGTTTGTATACTTGCAGGACACCTGGGCGAAATCTAACACTTGGGTTGTGTTCCCAGATGTACAAGGATGGAGAATGAGCTATCAGATTCGAAATCTGAGAGTGCTAGATGTCCGGTCAACGCTGGTCAAATAGGGCCACTTCAGCAGAAATTGCCCAGTTTCAGCCTTAAATCTTGGACAGTTTTTGATTTCGTGGGATTTTGACCATATATTGAGGATCTAAAGGAGGCATTCGACCCTCCTAGGATATTGTGGATCTACTTATGATATTTAGGAGACATTTTAGCACTTTTGGTTTTAAGACTCTTGTATAAATACTCTTAAACTTAAACTAGTAGGACACTCTTGATATGAATGAAGAAACTTGAGAATTTGCACTTTTGAAGATCAACTCTGTGTTTTGTTCATGGGAATGTTTATGATGATTTGAATGCTACTGGAGTCCTTTCTTAGCTGAAGTTAACCAAAGTGTACCAGGGAAGCATTGGAGGGCCCCCATTGCCAACTAGTACACTCTTTCCTTGTGTTATTTTT
>ML779284.1:760625-773189 GCA_009831015.1 Picea engelmannii
GACACATAGATCCACTGTGTATGTCTCGTGGCTATGTCGTCTTAATTTGAAATTTCTCACATAGGTCCACAGTGTATTCCTGGTGGCTATGCTATATTTTGACGGCATGGATCCACAGTGTATGATTTGTGGCCATGACCCATGTTTACAATTGTCATCCATTTGTGATCTGAGTATGGGAATGCCTACCTCATAATTCATATATATGATATTCTGCAGATGCTTGGGTGTTTGTAGGTTTCCGATTAGGTGTGCTCCTGGTTTTCGACACACACATGCAACTTACAAAGTCTTTCGGATGTCACTAGTTCCGGCCTCATACTTTGGGGGGCATTCTGTTACCCATGATTTTGGTCATCATGATGATGTATTGATGTTGGTGTATTTAGGCTCCTCATAAGAACTTTCTCCTGAGAAAAGTTATGTTCATCTCTTCCCAGAAAACTCATTTTTTAAGAGAGTTTGCAGGCTGCTAGTATCCTAGGGTGCGAGAATGACCCATTCTCGCAGGCTGCCTTAAGCTGGGGTGCGAACTTCTTGCACTGTGTAACATAGCTAGGGTGCAAACTTTCTCTAAAGCATGGAAAAAGATGAATTCTCGATGTTTCTAGAAGGGAATCTTCTAGAAGAATGGGTTGGCATTCGAATGGTTATCCTTGTACTGGATTCCCTGATATTGTGGGATCATTCTTATCTAAGTAACCATCTCATTCTCTCCTATATATTGATGGAATTCTCATGGAAAAGGTTAAGCAGGATTCATTGGAGAATTGGTGAAAGAATTATGTGAAGGACTTAGCTTGAACAGGAGCTTGGAGACCCTAGCAAGTCTATCTAGAGGTTTTGATCTTCTTCATACAAGGATTGAGCAAGTGTGTGTGTTGGAGCCAAGAGCCATCGAAATGAAGCTTGTGACATCAAGGCAATCAGGTTGTAATCTTTACTTTCAATCAATATGATACAGTGGCATGTCCCTTTCCCATAAAGCTATTCTCACTTTATTGTGTAATTCCTTGATCATAAACATAAGTTGATAGTTGAATATATTTTGCTATCTTCACTTTGGTTGGTTTGTGTTGTCTTGGTCTTGACCTCACGAGAGCACCGGAGCGAAGCGGGAGTAACAAAGACCCTAGGAAGCGATACTAAGGTATGTTACCTGTTCCTTCCTACTAGCTAATTCAATGGTCAAAACTTAGGGAAAGAGTCATGTCCTGTCCTATTTTGTTCTGGATCCAGGTGGATCTAGGGAGATCTGTTAGTGTTCGCACCTACCGATTAGTCCGATAACAAAATTGGCGACTCCACTGGAGATTATAACCCGTTTTCTTGTGGTTTTTGGTATTTTTCCTTGGCCATTTGCTCTTGCCTTACATTTCTCCTTTCATATCAATCTCTAAGTCTTCAGGATACCCTGATAGACCCTCTGGGTCCAGAGGCCTCTTCAAATTTTGTTTTATTTTCCAAAAATTTGACTAGTTTCAGAGGTTCTCGCATTGCACTCCACACTAGCCAGCGAGAACATACTGAGTTCGCACCCTGCCTTTAGGTTCAGTGCGAGGTTCTCGCACTCTGCTCAAGGGCCACCTGCAAGAATCACTAATTCTCGCACTGTGTAATATTGCCAGCCTGCGAACTCATTTTTTCAAACTTTTGGATTTGAGTTTTGGCATCTTCAATTGCCCAGTTCAGTCTAGGTGCCTCATAAGAGTTTCTTGGACCATTGATTGATGTCTTTCTTGTCTTCGTTTTCGTGCATGAACAATCTTAGGATTTCAAAGTCTCTTTCTGTCATATTGTTCTTGACTTTTCTTGGCAAAGCCATACTCTTTGATTTCATAATTTGAGTGTGCTTTTTTGGTTAAGGACCGGCGATCGGTTGAAAGTTGAGTTTGTTTGTCTTTATCATTTGCCCATTGTTTGAAAGATAATTTTTCTGATGCAATTGAAAAGACTAGATTGCTTTGCTTCTTATTTTTGTTTTCATTGAAAGAGTGGTTTGGGTTTTTATCATTGCTTGTTCATTGGTTTTTTATTTTTTGCACTCTCACCATCAGGGTTTAGGTCCTTTTTGAAAAGTGAACAAACGTTTTTCTTTCAAAAAGCGTTTTCGTTTTCGAAAACATTGAAAATAAATTGTTGAAATTATTGAAAACGAAACAATAGAGAATTGTTATTAATACGTGATTTGTTGCACTTGCATTTTAAAGGAAATTGTGTCTTGTAGTTCAAAGCTTGATCCGGAAAACTTCTCTTTCCCTCCCATACATAGGATTCATTGAACGAAAATTGATATATTTCATTCTCATCCATGCATCGTTGGGTCAGAGTCTTATACAACATCAGTTTCATCTCCGTTTCCTTTGCGTAAACAACAACTCTTAATAACACTGCGAAATTGTAAAATTTATCTAGTAACTCTTTTCTAGGGATCTATTACACCAACATTTAGCTAGGCTAGCGCTTTGGAATAGGAAGAGAGATACACTCTTCAAAGCACAAAACACACAATAGCATATTGTGTTAGGGAGTGTTAAATTCCATTTGCAACATCTTGTCTTGGGAAGCCCTTCTCACACAAGGGTCAAGCACGAGGTCGCATTGATATTGACAAAGTTACTCACCCTGCTTTGTTGATATCAGTGTAGAGATTGCACGTATTACAGGGATCACTCGGAGGTATACCCACAATGATGAGTGGAAGCCTTTTGATTTGATTTAGGGCTAGATAGTCTGCCCTTGCGTGTGGATCGGATTGTCGGCCGTCACCCAGGCTTTATTGTTGTTGGTGGTAACCTTAGTGGCCTATATTTCTAGATTCTTACACGAGGTGACTGTGAAGGGGAAAGTCTTCATAGTACCTGGAATTGACATTGACAAAACTCACTCGGGCTCCTTGGAGGGTATACCCACGATTATGTGTGGGAGCTTGCACCAGGGTGTAAGTTCGTTAAGCAGGTCGTCAACGTAACTTTTCCACCCTAGCTGAGCCCCTTCTTGTCTCGTTGTTGCGACGTTGGATTTCATCACCAACTAGTGACTTCAGAATTAGAAGGTCTTGTTTGCTTGGTGTTGCTTCCTAGATTTTGTTTACTAGCGCGTGTTGTTTGTTTACCAAAGTTGACCATACGATTTTCTTCGTGAAGTTTGTCACTCGTTTACAATAGCTCCTCCACGTCGTTCACGTAGAATGAAGGGTTTATCTCCAGAGCATCTGGAAGGTTCTCAACCCTTGCCTACAAGTACACCTGAGGGCTCACCTCGGCGAAGTGAGGCCACAATCGTCACCACGCCACAAGTGGAACGCACTGACTCTTTAGAACATTTTCGAATTACAAATACTCGAGAGGACTTTCGACTTCACCTTGATTCTGAGCGACCGTTTATGCGACTGAATTCTTCCAGAGACTTAGTTATTAAGTTTTCTGGATCACCAGTTGGACCCTTTCCAGGTATAGAAGGCCAAGATCTTTTTTGGTCTACAGGTGTTTTCCGACGGGACCTTTTTGGTCCAGGTTCACCTGTGATTTCCGAAATCAACCCACCTGTGATTTTCGAAATCTCTAGTCCAGAGATAGTACCGTTGACTATCGCCTATCACTTTACCGTCCCTGCCGAAATGGCCCATCTCACAGATACTACGAGTGTTCCAATCGGATTTACTGCGGTTAGTCTTGCTCCCATCGACACACTGCGAACGCCCAACGTCACTCCGACACTACCACCCGGATACCGTGCGTTGAAAGCTTCCATTCACACTCCTACGCAAACCCCATCCAGCTCTCCTGGTGGTCCTTCTTCTTTTGTGCACTCTCTTCCCGGTTTTATTCCGACACTCCCTCAATTACCTTTTGGAGGACCTTCTTAGTCTTCTACTAGCAGTCTTTATCCTAGTGGCATTATTCCATCATTCACACCAAATTACCAGATTCCCGTTGGTGGACAATTTCACCAAGGTGGTATGACTCAACCCCCTCTCAGCGGGCAAATTCCTTTTGGAACGCAAATCCCAATTGGAACACAACCCCCAATTGGAACATTGCCCCCAATTGGAACACCCCCTTCGATGGGAGGACTGACCCCACCTTATGGGCAAAACATACCTCCCTCCTTGGCCCAGTATTGGAATCAGTTGATACAACATCCTCCTCAATCGACTGGGGGGAAGCAGTTTCCAGTTGCGTCTGTAATACCCCCTAGTGTGGGCCAACCACATCCAGGTTCGTTCAATCCCATTTGGGGGGCGAATGCTCAAAATCAAGTCCCTGTTCCAGGATACAATCCTATCAGCTACTATCCTCTCCAACCACCCCCGAATCTGCCTGGGTCTTCACATTATATGCAGACTGCTTATGGTCCTACTGGTTTGCCGACAGGGCTTCCTCCCCAAAGCCACCAGTATCCGTAGGTGAATCGATAGTTACCCTTCATAGCCACTTTGGATCTTCCGGATTTGTCAAGGATTTTAAATGATCCAATTCGTCACTCTCCCTAATGGATTGCTATCCCAGCCAAGCTACCATCGGACATTCCTAAATTCGATGGAAAAGTGGGAGAGGACCCAAACAATCACGTTATGACTTTTCACCTATGGTGTTCATCCAACTCATTGATGGATGACTCTATTCATTTACGTCTTTTTCAACGAACTCTCATGGGTTCTGCTGTGAAGTGGTATATCGAATTGCCACGAGGTTTCTTCTCTGACTTCAACACCCTAGCTATGGCTTTCCTCACACACTACCAGTTACCGATTCATTATGACACGGGGACCGAGATTTTGAGTTCCTTCAAATAGAACAAGGCCACTCATATATCCGATCACATTCATGAGTGGCGACGGCGACGACGTCTTATTAAACTTGAACTCCCCGATCAGTTGATGGAAGAATGGTTCACCAAATCATTTGTGAATGACATCGGTCGTGACATTGCCATGGGTGGAGTGGTCACAGAAGAACATGCTATAAGTCGTGCTCAATATCTTGACCTCGTTTACTCGCAAACGGGTACCCTTTACGATTTACTACCTGATTTACCTCGTCCTTCCACTTCCACAACTTCAACTACTCCAACTACCTCGCATGCAGCTGACGGTGTGATTGGCACTTTCCAGGCCCAACCACACTCCGCCTCAAGCACAAACCCCAAACCTACTTCTTCTAATGTTCAAAATGCTCTGTCTCCTGCCCCTCCCATCGACAAGACTTCTGAGGTAAATGCAGTTCAATCTACCCTAGTCGGTAAAAACAAATCTAAAAAGGGGAGAGGTAAGAATAAGGAGGACAAAAATACTTCTCAAGCAGAGAGAACCAAAACTACACCTGTTGAAGATCGAGATAAGCGCAAACCTCGATACCCTTGTCTTATCTTTGGTGATGATCACTACACGAAGGATTGTCCACGACGCGCCGAGGTCACTAAGTTTCTTCAAGGAGCTCCAAAACCACCTGCTCCGGCTGTTTTGTCCCAACCCTTCCCGTCTTAACAACAGGCTCAGTTGGTCATTCATGACCAACCCTCATCTTCCACTACATCCTATGTTTTGATGTGTACTGGAAATTCAAAGCAGAGCAATGTTTTCCTCACTACTCGAGCCAAAGATTATTCTCCCTCTAAATAGAAGGTTGATGATCTACCTCCTTCCTTGGTACAACCCTCTCCTTCGACTCCACCTACCAATGGTCCTCTTCATCTCGAACGACCGAGCCTCGACACAGTTCTATGACCCCCCCCAAAGGGCGTCGTTCGAAAATCGGCTTTCAATCCTCATGCTTGTTTAGCCCAGAACTACAACATTGTTGAAGATCTGGCCCTTGCACCTTCTGCGATGTCAGCCCTTGAAGTCCTTCAAACTTGTCCCGCACAACGAAAGGGACTGTTGAAAGCTATCGATGGAATCGATCCGACAGATACGAATCTAATAATCTTTGACTTGGAAGATCACATTCCAAGGTTACCCCCTCAACTTGCGTTCCAGATCCAAGTGATTGTCTATGACAAAAACATTTGTCGAACCGTTATCGATGAGGGTGCCTCGACATGTGTTATGTCTCTTGCTTGTTGGAAAGCTATTGGCTCTCCTTCTTTAAATGAATCCCAGAACACTCTTAAAGCCTTTAATGGCTTCGGTTTTAAGCCCTACGGTGTCCTTCCTTCGTTGCCCATCACGTTAGAAGGCAAGACGGTCCAAGTCGAAGTGGAAGTCTTTGATGCTCCCCTTGATTATAATCTTCTGCTTGGCAGTAGCTGGATCGATTCCATGCGCGCAGTTGTGTCGACCCTTTTCCATGTGGTACATTTCCCACATAAGGGTAAGGTTATTACCGTCGACCAACTAGCCTTCTTCAACTACGATACCTGTACTGGCAACGTACCGTTTATCGCTAAAACTCCACCGGGTTATGAAAACGTCGGTGTAGGCCTTCTCAAGGACTCTTCGTTAATGGGTACTTTCCCCATTCCACCGCCCGATGTTCCGCGCTCGTCTGTTGCTTCCATCAACATGATCTCCACCTTTCCTCACAAACTTCCTGCATCTCACGACCCCTCGATAGTACCTGATCCTGGAGATCATCTTTGTTATGGCAACGTAATGCCATTAAGTCCGGTCGAATCTGCCTATCAGGCCATTCAATCGGCAACACCTTCTACCCCCTCTCTTGGTGAGTTGTCTCCCGATCCTTTTCGTGTCATTTTTCCCACTGACGAGATGATCATGTCTGTCATGGAGGACACCCCTTGGGACGATGGGCATCATCGTTCCATCCTCTTTTTGGAGCAACATACTCTTGAGAACTACCAACGGATCTCAACCCCGTCGACTATTGTCGTCATCTCGACCATTCCCGAGTCTGCACACGATGTGTTTTCCGAAGGGAACTTAAGCAATATCTCACCCACTATTCCCCTTGACATATCCGTCAAACCTAGGATTTTCAAAAATGTCCATATCGGAGCTTCGTGTTCTTCTGACGAAGTCGTCACCTACACGTCCATTTTCAAAGAGTTTCTTGACATCTTTGCATGGAGCTACGAAGAAATGACGGGTATCGACCCTGAGATTGTGATACATGAGATAAAGACATACCCCGATGCTAAACTCGTTCGGCAACGCCTTCGTCCAGTTCACCCACGTAAAGCAGCTGTTATCAAGCTCGAAGTCGAGAAACTTCTAAAAGCTGACTTTATTTATCTGGTGGCTCTCACAGACTGGGTTTCCAATCTTGTCCCGATTGACAAAAAACAAGGCACCATTCCTGTATGCGTTGATTATAGGGATATCAACAAAGCTTGTCCCAAAGACAACTTTCCTACCCCCTTCGTCGATCAGATTGTCGATGATTGCGCTGGAAGTGAAATATTCTCTCTCATGGATGGTTTCTCCGGGTATAATCAAATCAACATTGTTCCCGAGGATCAACATAAAACCACTTTTATTTGTCCTTGGGGTACTTTTGCCTATCCGAAACTTCCTTTCGTTCCCAAGAAAGATGGCGCAACTTTTCAACGCGCTATGTCTTATGCTTTCCATGATATCAAGCACATTGTTCAACCATATTTGGACGATTTCCCGCTCACTCCATGCGCCGAGTTGATCACCCAAAACACCTCCGAGCCATTTTCGTCCGCTGTCGGTTCTACCGTATACGTTTGAATCCTCATAAGTGCGTTTTCTGCGTGGAATCCGACTGCCTTCTAGGTTTTATCGTTTCACGTTAAGGGATCCAGGTGGATCCTTTAAAGGTTGAGGCGATCCTTAATCTCCCTCCTCCTTCTACACTTCGCCAGTTGCAAAGTTTGCAGGGGAAAGCAAACTTTCTTCATCGTTTTATCCCGAACTACGCCGAGATAACTCGTGGATTTACGGGGCTCCTCAAAAAGGATTCAGAGTTTGTCTAGGATACCATCACCAACAATGCTTTCGAAGCTTTGAAATTGTCCCTAACGCGTGCTCCGCTTCTCTTTCCCCCCAATTAAGGTCGCGATTATTTCCTCTACCTTGCTGCCTCGGATTACACCATTGGTATGGTTCTCCTCCAAGAGGATGATGCTCACGATGAACATGTTATCTACTACTTGAGTCGAAGTCTAATGCCTACTGAAATCAAGTATTTACATGTCGAAAAATTGGCCTTAGCTGCCGTCAAGGCCGTCCAACGCTTCCGGCACTATATCCTCTCGTGCAAGACTACAGTGATTTCTCATTGCAACCCTATGCAACACATTCTGACACGTCAATTTCTAGGGGGCAAATACTCCAAATGGATTGTGATACTCCAGGAGTTTGACTTGGAGTTCAAACGCGCAAAGTCCAAGAAGTCCTTAGTTTTTGCTGAGTTGATATATGATTTTCCCCATTCTGCAACGAAAAATGTAGCAACTGATTCATTACCCGATGAATCTCTTTTCCTTATCAGCACAGATGATCTTTGGTATGGTGATATCATTATATATCTCCAAACCCAGACTTTTCGACCAACTTTGTCTAGTATTGACCGACGTCACATATGTTATCAAGCTCGTCAATACATCATCCTCGGGGATACTCTTTATCATCGGGGAATTGACTCTGTTTTTCGACGTTGCCTAATGTTCGATGAAGCCAAGAAATCTCTGAATGACTACCACTCTGGAGCCTGTGGTGGTCATATGTCTGGGTATGCTACTGCCCATAAGATCTTACGAGCATGGTATTTTTGACCTTCTTTATTTAATGACTGCATAATTGTCGTTCAAAAATGCCATGCTTGCCAGACCTATAATCAGAAGATACGGTGACATCCTGCTCCTCTTCACCTTGTTGTCTCAGTTGGTCCCTTTGCGAAATGGGGCATCGATTTCATGACATGTCACCCCCACTCGGCCGGGGGGCATGGTTACATCATTATAGCCGTCGATTACTTTACGAAATGGGCCCAGGCGATGTCAACATTTGATAACACTGGAAAGACCACAACATTATTCATTTTTAATCACGTCATAGCTCGTTTTGGGGTTCCCCAAGCTATCGTCACTGATCACGGTAGCCACTTCAGAAACTTCATGATGTTCGAACTTACGGAAAAGTTGGGTCTTCGCCATGATAACTCAATGCCCTATTACCCACAAGCCAATGGCCAGGTCGAAGCAATTAACAAAGTTCTCATAATTATGCTTCGACGAATGATAGGGATTCACAAAACAAGTTGGCACACAATGTTGTTTTCGACATTGTGGGCTTACCGGACATCCGTTAAATATGATACTGGGTTTACACCTTTCCGGTTAGTCTATGGTGTGGAAGCTATTCTCCCGATTGAATGCGACATACCCTCTTTAAAACTAGTTGTTGAACTCCTACCAAACACTTCCGCTGAGGAAGAACGTCTATTGTATCTTATGCGATTAGACGAAACTCGACGCGATGCTACTCTAGTTATAGAAGCTCAAAAGAAATGTGTCAAGGCCCAATACGACAAACATGTCAAGCCTCGCGTTTTCTTTGAAGGAGATCTCGTTCTCCTCTATGATAAAGATCGAGATATGCTAGGAGCTGGAAAATTCGAAGCCATGTGGCGAGGTCCTTATATCGTTCGACGAGTTTTGGAAAAAGGAGCTTATGAGTTAGTAGATTACGATGGTATCCCTTTGAGTGAACCTAAGAATGGGTTGTACTTGAAGAAGTACTATGCATAAAATCATCTGTGCACGAGTACTTGTATTTTCATTGTATCATACTTCTAGTGTGTTACTGTAGCTTGCTTTTTTCGTTATCTGGTCTCCACCTTTATGTGACGTTGTGTTTGATTTCCAGATGTCGGAGTCTTCGCTACCCTATATCGGCTTCGTTGATGGCGCTAGCCGTAGTACTAAGAACCTTGCTTCCGCTGCATGGGCAATTTACGCCCCTACAAACGAACTTGTCTCCTTACGAGGTGTGTGTCTCGGCCGTGCGACCAACAATATTGTAGAGTATATCGCCATTATTGAATTATTGGTTGATGCTATCTCACTCGAAATTCGTCATTTGGTTGTGCGACTCGATTCGCAGCTTGTAGTACTACAGTTAAGTAATGTCTATGCTATTCGAAGTCCTACTTTGTTACGGGTGTATTTGCGAATTCGCCTCTTGGAACATTATTTTGATTACATTGCATATCAACATATTCCTAGATGTCTAAATACATTAATAGATGCATTGGTTAACTATGTATTAGACAGACATTTGGATCATTTATAAATCAATCACATCAATTTTTCACACAATACAAGGTAAACCGGTAGAAGCCGTCTGTATATATAACGATCAAAAGAGTTTTTTACAAAAAGTTTTGTTCGAAGTCCAAAATGTCAAAATTTGAAGCTCATAGCTTCTACAAACTGACGTCATGGATGACGTTCACGGTAACACACGACTGGCCGGGCAACTCTACGGAGCAATCGACTCATGGAATCTGACACTCCTACTGTATGATGCTGATCGCGTCGTGGAACCCCTCCAAGAGGCATGTCTGGAATATCTGTTGTCAAGCCCTCTAGGTTTTGTTCCACTACTTGATAATCCTCAGCATATTGTGGCACTGGCGCTACCTCTCCTCGTCGCTGAATGGGAGAAGTACTACGTAGTCGGTAAGGTCCAACAACTGTGTCATCAAAAAACGAATTTTGTTTTTAGTCTTTGCACAAACATATAAAACAAAAAACATTTGAATATGATAAAATTCACAAAAACATTTAAGAAGAAAAAAAAAAAAATCGTGTACTTCTTACCAAGTTCCCCCCACTGAGCATCCTCTGGCAGTACTAAGTCCGGATCTCCTCGAAAATCCAATCCGGCATAAGCATAGTCGTCGACCATCAACATCTGTGGTCGAAGCAAGTCGAAGAAGGTATCATAATACTTGATGATTGGTCTAGCTACGTGCCGGGCCATGAGCCGACACCATCTCAACATTCTTGGATCCCTGGGAGCCGGTAAATTCCACTCGACCTGCAGTCTCAGTAATGGAACCCTCTCGAGGAAGAAGGACCCGAATTGCTTCAGTTCGCATCGTCTGCATTTGGTCAACTGTTTTTTCATACTACGAAGCACTGCATCTGTCCAGTTGAAAACCTGAGGTTCAGTACACTCTATGGCATACTGGAAGTAACTCTGTAGCACCATGTGAGGAGCGGAACTCCCAGCCATCCGAGCTATGGTGAACAAGATAGTACGGAGGGTCAAATCCCGTACCCCACAAATATCTACTTTTCCTTTCTTCCTCTCTGCCTCGGGAACACAGTGTAAATGACAGTACTCACTCATGGGAAACCCACCACCTCTGCTACCAGTAAGGCTCACATGGTACCCCCGTCATGACAGTCTAGTCAAGAAGTAAATGTACTCAATATCTAAGGACAGTGTGTGGACCCCCACATGAAATACCTGCTGATCGAGATCCCACATATGCACAAGGTACTCTAATAACCTGACTTGGGCCCTCATACCCGGGATACGAAAGTACTTTAGAAGGCCACAGTTTCTTAAAGCAACAATAGTGGGTGGATGATTTCCGATAATGGAATTGTCTTCTTTGTGCTCCCTTTCGTGCCATTCAAGAACCATTTTGATGGCCAATTACCTGCATAAGAAGCACAAAAAGAGGATTAGCAACTCTATTCATGAATTGGTTCTTTTTTATTGAGTAAATTCTTAAAAAACTTTTGTGCTTTGTGGTTCTCACAGGTGCCCTTTGGGCACAGTGCGAGAACCTCGCAGGCTGCTGTGGGCTCACCTACAAGAATCACCCATTCTCGCAGGTCCCATGTAGCCCACCTGCGAGAATGGCTGAGCGCAAGTAGGGCTCACAAAACCAACTCAAAAACTGATTTTTTACCAATAAAAATGCAAAATTAAACCATGAAAGAGTAGAAGACAAAGAGCCTACCTCACTGTCGCTGACGGCTCGCCGAATGGACGCTCGTAACTCCCGCAATCTGACGCCGAACTTCGAGGGTAAAAGAGGGGTTTTTGGGCTCAAATAGTGGAAAAGTGAAAATGATATGGTAAAAAGAGTTTTACTCCTTTATATTTACTTTTACCATGTTATTTGGTTTTTTATGATTATTTATCTATTAAACCCTAATCCCTAATGTGCTTTTGAGTGTAACTTTTGCAGGCATAATGACTTCGATGTTCATATACAGGGATGCAAACATAATTTTTCTTTTTTCATCCATGTTTTGATTGTTTTTTATGGTTTTTTTTATAAAACCTCGAGCGTGGTCTTTGTCCGTTCTTGCGCTAAAAAATACATGAGAACGCGATCGAGCATACTTTTATCACTTTTTCGAGATCAACAAGGTTATATGAAAAAGGAACCCCACTGGAGTCCTCTTTAAGCTCTTTCAGACTCTCTAAACATGAAAAGATAGGCGAGCGACCTTGCTATTTTTCACGCTCGATAAAGTATCTGAAGAAAGCGTCTGGTGAGCGATAATTTATCTCTTTTTCGGTCTCATCGGACTATTTTACGAAAAATGAACTAAGAGAGTTCTCTTTTAAGTGTTTTTCCAGACTCTATAATCATGAAAAACCTTCGA
>ML779284.1:774096-786412 GCA_009831015.1 Picea engelmannii
ATTCTATTACCCATGATTTTGGTCATCATGATGATGTATTGATGTTGGTGTATTCAGGCTCCTCATAAGAACTTTCTCCTGAGAAAAGTTATGTTCATCTCTTCCCAGAAAACTCATTTTTGAAGAGAGTTCGCAGGCTGCTAGTATCCCAGGGTGTGAGAATGACCCATTCTCGCAGGCTGCCTTAAGCTGGGGTGCAAACTTCTCGCACTGTGTAACATAGCTAAAGTGCGAAACTTCTCTAAAGCATGGAAAAAGATGAATTCTCGATGTTTCTAGAAGGGAATTTTCTAGAAGAATGGGTTGGCATTTGAATGGTTATCCTTGTACTAGATTCCTTGATATTGTGGGATAATTCTTATCTAAGTAACCATCTCATTCTCTCCTATATATTGATGGAATTCTCATGGAAAAGGTTAAGCAATATTCATTGGAGAATTGGTGAAAGAATTGTGTGAAGGACTTAGCTTGAATAGGAGCTTGGAGACGCTAGCAAGTCTATCAAGAGGTTTTGATCTTCTTCATACAAGGATTGAGCAAGTGTGTGTGTTGGAGCCAAGAGCCATCGAAAGGAAGCTTGCGACATCAAGGCAATCAGGTTGTAATCTTTACTTTCAATCAATATGATACAGTGGCATGTCCCTTTCCCATAAAGCTATTCTCACTTTATTGTGTAATTCCTTGATCCTACACATAAGTTGGCAGTTGAATATATTTTGCTATCTTCACTTTGGTTGGTTTGTGTTGTCTTGGTCTTGACCTCACGAGAGCACCGGAGCGAAGCGGGAGCAACAAAGACCCTAGGAAGCGATACTAAGGTATGTTACCTGTTACTTCCTACTAGCTAATTCAATGGTCAAAACTTAGGGAAAGAGTCATGTCCTATCCTATTTTGTTCTAGATCCAGGTGGATCTAGGGAGATCTGTTAGTGTCCGCACCTACCGATTAGTCCGATAACAAAATTGGTGACTCCATTGGAGATTATAACCCGTTTTCTTGTGGTTTTTGGTATTTGTCCTCGGTCATTTGCTCTTGCCTTACCTTTCTCCATTCATATCAATCTTTGAGTCTTCAGGATACCCTGATAGACCCTCTGGGTCCAGAGGCCTCTTCAAATTTTGTTTCATTTTCCAAAAATTTGACTAGTTTTAGAGGTTATCGCACTGCACTCCACACTAGCCTGCGAGAACATACTGAGTTCGCACCCTGCCTTTAGGTTCAGTGCGAGGTTCTCGCACTTTGCTCAAGGGCCACCTGCGAGAATCACTAATTCTCGCACTGTGTAATATTTCCAGTCTGCGAACTCATTTTTTCAAACTTTTGGATTTGAGTTTTGGCATCTTCAACTGCCCAGATCAGTCTAGGTGCCTCATAAAAGTTTCTTGGACCATTGATTGATGTCTTTCTTGTCTTCGTTTTTGTGCATGAACAGTCTTAGGATTTCAAAGGCTCTTTATGTCATATTGTTCTTGACTTTCGTTTCTTGACTTTTCTTGGCAAAGCCATACTCTTTGATTTTAGAATTTGAGTGTGCTTTTTTGGTTAAGGACCGACGATCGGTTGAAAGTTGAGTTTCTTTGTCTTTATCATTTGCCCATTGTTTGAAAGATCATTTTTCTGATGCAATTGAAAAGACTAGATTGTTTTGCTTCTTATTTTGTTTTCATTGAAAGAGTGGTTTGGGTTTTTATCATTGCTTGTTCATTGGTTTTTGATTTTCTACACTCTCACCATGAGGGTGTAGGTCCTTTTTGAAAAGTGAACAAACGTTTTTCTTTCAAAAAGCATTTTCGTTTTCGAAAACATTGAAAATCAATTGTTGAAATTATTGAAAACGAAACAATAGAGAATTGTTATTGATGCGTGATTTGTTGCACTTGCATTTTAAAGGAAATTGTGTCTTGTAGTTCAAAGCTTGATCCGGAAAACTTCTCTTTCCCTCCCATACATAGGATTCATTGAACGAAAATTGATATATTTCATTCTCTTCCATGCATCGTTGGGTCAGAATCTTATACAACATCAGTTTCATCTCCGTTTCCTTTGCGTAAACAACAACTATTAATAACACTGCGCAATTGTAAAATTTATCTAGTAACTATTTTCTAGGGCTTTATTACACCAACATTTAGTTAGGATAGCGCTTTGGAATAGGAAGAGAGATACACTCTCCAAAGCACAAAACACACAATAGTATATTGTGTTAGGGAGTGTTAAATTTCATTTGCAACATCTTGTCTTGGGAAGCCCTTCTCACACAAGGGTCAAGCACAAGGTTGCATTTATATTGACAGAGTTACTCACCCTGCTTTGTTGATATCAGTGTAGAGATTGCACGTATTACGCGGATCACTCGGAGGTATACCCACAATGATGAGTGGAAGCCTTTTGAGTTGATTTCGGGCTAGATACCCTGCCCTTGCATGTGGATCGGACTGTCGACTGTCCCCCCAGGCTTTATTGTTGTTGGTGGTAACCTTAGTGGCCTATCTTTCTAGGTTCTTACATGAGGTGACTGTGAAGGGGAAAGTCTTCACGGTACCTGGAATTGACGTTGACTAAACTCACTCGGGCTCCTTGAAGGGTATACCCACGATTATGTGTGGGAGCTTGCACCAGGGTGTAAGTCCGTTAAGCAGGTCGTCAGCGTAACTTTTCCACCCTAGCCTAGCTCCTTCTCGTCTCGTTGTTGCGACGTTGGATTTCATCACCAACTAGTGACTTCGGAATTAGAAGGTCTTGTTTGCTTGGTGTTGCTTCCTAGATTTTGTTTACTAGCGTGTGTTGTTTGCTTACCAAAATTGACCATATGATTTTCTTCGTGAAGTTTGTCACTCGTTTACAATAGATCCTCCATGTCGTTCACATAGAATGTAGGGTTTATCTACAGGTGTTTTCCGACGGGACCTTTTTGGTCCAGGTTCATCTATGATTTCAGAAATCAACCCACCTGTGATATCTGAAATCTCTAGTCCAGAGATAGTACCGCTGACTACCGCCTATCACTTTACCGTCTCTGCCGAAATAGCCCATCTCACAGATACTACGAGTGTTCCAACCGGGTTTACTGCGGTTAGTCTTGCTCCCATCAACACACCGCGAACGCCCAACGTCACTCCGACACTACCACTCGGATACCGTGCGTTGAATGCTTCCATTCACACTCCTACACAAACACCATCTGGCTCTCCTGGTGGTCCTTCTTATTTTGGGCACTCTCTTCCCGGTTTTATTCCGACACTCCCTCAATTTCCTTTTGGAGGACCTTCTTCGTCTTCTACTGGCAGTCTTTATCCTAGTGGCATTATTCCGTCATTCACACCAAATTACCAGATTCCCGTCGGTGGACAATTTCACCAAGGTGGTATGACTCAACCCCCTCTCAGCAGGCAAATTCCTTTTGGAACGCAAATTCCAATTGGAACACAACCCCCAATTGGAACATTGCCCCCAATTGGAACACCACCTTCGATGGGAGGACCGACCCCACCTTATGGGCAAAACATACCTCCCTCCTTGGCCCAGTATTGGAATCAGTTGATACAACATCCTCCTCAATCGACTGGGGGGCAACAATTTCCAGTTGTGTCTGTAATACCCCCTAGTGTGGGCCAACCATATCCAGGTTCGTTCAATCCCATTTGGGGGGTGAATGCTCAAACTCAAGTCCCTGTTCCAGGATACAATCCTATGAGCTACTATCCTCTCCAACCACCCCCGAATCTGCATGGGTCTTCACATTATATGCATACTGCTTATGGTCCTGCTGGTTTGCCGACAGGGCTTCCTACCCAAAGCCACCAGTACTCGTAGGTGAATCGACAGTTACCCTTCATAGCCACTTTGGATCTTCTGGATTTGTCAAGGATTTTAAATGATCCAATTCGTCACTCTCCCCAATGGCCTGCTATCCCAGCCAAGCTACCATCGGACATTCCAGATCCAAGTGATTGTCTCTGACAAAAACATTTGCCGAACCGTTATCGATGAGGGTGCCTCGACATGTGTTATGTCTCTTGCTTGTTGGAAAGCTATTGGCTCTTCTTCTTTGAATGAATCCCAGAACACTCTTAAAGCCTTTATTGGCTCTGGTTTTAAGCTCTACGGTGTCCTTCTTTCGTTTCCCATCACGTTAGAAGGCAAGACGGTCCAATTCGAAGTGGAAGTCTTTGACACACCCCTTGATTATAATCTTTTGCTTGGCCGTAGTTGGATCGATTCCATGCGCGTAGTTGTGTCCACCTTTTTTTCGTGTGGTACGTTTCCCACATAAGGGTAAGGTTGTTACTGTCACCCAACTAGCCTTCTTCAATTACGATACCCGTACTGGAAACGTACCGTTTATCGCTAAAACCCCACCGGGTTATGAGAACGTCGGTGTAGGCCTTCTCAAGGACTCTTCGTTAATGGGTACTTTCCCCATTCCATCGCCTGATGTTCCGCGCTCGTCTGTTGCTTCCATCAACATGATCTCCACCTTGCCTCATGAACTTCCTGCGTCTCACGACCTCTGGACAGTACCTGATCCTAGAGATCATCTTTGTTATGGCAACGTAATGTCGTTAAGTCCGGTCGAATCTGCCTATCAGGCCATTCAATCGGCAACACCTTCTATCCCCTCTCTTGGTGAGTTGTCTCCCGATCCTTTTCGTGTCATTTTTCCCACTACGAGATGATCATGTCTGTCATGGAGGACACCCCTTGGGACAATGGGCATCATTGTTCCATCCTCTTTTTGGAGCAACATACTCTTGAGAACTACCAACGGATCTCAACCCCGTCGACCATTGTCATCATCTCGACCGTTCCCGAGTCTGCACACGATGTGTTTTTCGAAGGGAACTTAAGTAATTTCTCACCCACTATTCCCCTTGACATATCCATCAAACCTGGGATTGTCGAAAATGTCCATATCAGAGCTTCGTGTTCTTCTGACGAAGTCGTCACCTACACGTCCATTTTCAAAGAGTTTTGTGACATCTTCGCATGGAGCTACAAAGAAATGCCGGGTATCGACCTTGAGATTGTGATACATGAGATAAAGACATACCCCGACGCTAAACCCGTCCGGCAATGCCTTCATCCAGTTCACCCACGTAAAGAGGCTGCTATCAAGCTCGAAGTCGAGAAACTTCTAAAAGCCGGCTTTATTTATCCGGTGGCTCTCACAGACTGGGTTTCCAATCTTGTCCCGATTGACAAAAAACAAGGCACCATTCGTGTATGCGTTGATTATAGGGATATCAACAAAGCTTGTCCCAAAGACAACTTTCCTACCCCCTTCGTCGATCAGATTGTCGATGATTGTGTCGAAAGTGAAATCTTGTCTCTCATGGATGGTTTCTCCGGGTATAATCAAATCAACATTATTCCCGAGGATCAACATAAAACCACTTTTATTTGTCCTTGGGGTACTTTTACCCATCGGAAACTTCCTTTCGGTCTCAAGAAAGCTGGCGCAACTTTTCAACGCGCTATGTCTTATGCTTTCCATGATATCAAGCACATCGTTCAACCATATTTGGACGATTTACCCGCTCACTCCATGCGTCGAGTTGATCACCCAAAACACCTCCAAGCCATTTTCGTCCACTGTCGGTTCTACCGTATATGTTTGAATCCTCATAAGTGCATTTTCTGCGTGGAATCCGACTGCCTTCTAGGTTTTATCGTTTCGCATCAAGGGATCTAGGTGGATCCTTTAAAGGTTGAGGTGATCCTTAATCTCCCTCCTCCTTCTACACTTCGCCAGTTGCAAATTTTGTAGGGAAAGCAAACTTTCTTCATCGTTTTATCCCAAATTACGTCGAGATAACTCTTGGATTTACGCACCTTCTCAAAAAGGATTCAGAGTTCGTTTGGGATACCATCGCCAACAATGCTTTAGAACCTTTGATATTGTCCCTAACGCGTGCTCCGCTTCTCTTTCCCCCCGATTACGGTCGCGATTATTTCCTCTACCTTGCTGCTTCAGATTACACCATTGGTATGGTTCTCGTCCAAGAGGATGATGCTCACGACGAACACGTTATCTACTACTTGAGTCGAAGTCTAACGCCTACTGAAATCAAGTATTTACATGTCAAAAAACTGGCCTTAGCTGCCGTCCAGGCCGTCCAACGCTTCCGTCACTATATCCTCTTGTGCAAGACTACAGTGGTTTCTCATTGCAACCCTATGCAACACATTCTGACACGTCAATTGCTAGGGGGCAAATACTCCAAATGGATTGTGATACTCCAATAGTTTGATTTGGAGTTCGAACGCGCCAAGTCCAAGAAGTCCTTAGTTTTTGCTGAGTTGATATGCGATTTTCCCCATTCTGCAACGGAAAATGTAGCAACTGATTCATTACCCGATGAATCTCTTTTCCTTATCAGCACAGATGATCTTTGGTATGGTGATATCATTATATATCTCCAAACCCAGACTTTCCGACCAACTTTGTCTAGTACTGACCGATGTCGCATATGCTATCAAGCTCATCAATACATTATCCTCAGGGATACTCTGTATCGTCGGGGAATTGACTCTGTTTTTCGACGTTGCCTAACGTTCGATGAAGCCAAGAAAGCTCTGAATGACTGCCATTCTAGAGCCTGTGGTGGTCATATGTCTGGGTATTCTACTGCCCAGAAGATCTTACGAGCAGGGTATTTTTGGCCTTCTTTATTTAACGACTGCATAATCGCCGTTCAAAAATGCCATGCTTGCCAGACCTATAATCAGAAGATACGGTCACATCCTACTTCTCTTCAACCTGTGGTCTTAGTTGGTCCCTTTGCGAGATGGGGCATCGATTTCATGACATGTCACCCTCACTCGGCCGGGGGGTATGGCTACATCATTGTAGCCGTCGATTACTTTACGAAATGGGCCGAGGCGATGCCAACATTTGACAACACTGGAAAGACCGCAACATTATTCATTTTTAATCACGTCATAGCTTGTTTTGGTGTTCCCCAAGCTATCATCACTAATCACGGTAGCCACTTYAGAAACTTCATGATGTCCGAACTTACTGAAAAGTTGGGTCTTCGCCATGATAACTCAATGCCCTATTACCCACAAGCCAATGGCCAGGTCGAAGCAATTAACAAAGTTCTCATAACTATGCTCCGACGAATGATAGGGATTCACAAAACAAGTTGGCACACAATGTTGTTTTCGATATTGTGGGCTTACCTGACATCCGTCAAATTTGATACTGGGTTTACACCTTTCCGGTTAGTCTATGGTGTGGAAGCTATTCTCCCGATTGAATGCGAGATACCCTCTTTAAAACTAGCCGTTGAACTCCTACCAAACACTTCTGCTAAGGAAGAACGTCTATTGTATCTTATGCGATTAGACGAAACTCGACACGATGCTACTCTAGTTATAGAAGCTCAGAAGAAACGTGTCAAGGCCCAATACGACAAACATGTCAAGCCTCGCATTTTCTCTGAAGGAGATCTCGTTCTCCTCTATGATCAAGATCGAGATATGCTAGGAGCTGGAAAATTCGAAGCCATGTGGCGAGGTCCTTATATCGTTCGACGAATTTTGGAAAAAGGAGMTTATGAGTTAGTAGATTACAATGGTATCCCTTTGAGTGAACCCAAGAATGGGTTGTACTTGAAGAAGTACTATGCATAAAATCATCTGTGCATGAGTACTTGTATTTTTATTGTATCATACTTCTGGTGTGTTACTGTAGCTTGCTTTTGTTGTTATCTGGTCTCTACCTTTATGTGATGTTGTGTTTTATTTTCAGATGTTGGAGTCTTCGCTACCCTATATCGGCTTCGCTGATGGTGCTAGCCGTAGTACTCAAAACCTTGCTTCCGCTGCATGGGCAATTTACGCCCCTACAAACGAACTTGTCTCCTTACGAGGTGTGTGTCTCGGTCGTGCGACCAACAATATTGCAGAGTATAGCGCCGTTATTGAATTATTGGTTGATGCTATCTTGCTCGGAATTCGTCATTTGGTTGTGCGACTCGATTTGCAGCTTGTAGTACTATAGTTAAGTAATGTCTATGCTATTCGAAGTCCTACTTTGTTATGGGTGTATTTGAAAATTCGCCTCTTGGAACATTATTTTGATTACATTGCATATCAACATATTGCTAGATGTCTAAATGCATTAACAGATGCATTGGCTAACTATGTATTAGACAGACATTTGGATCATTTATAAATCAATCACATCAATTTTTCACACAATACAAGGTAACCCGGTAGAAGCCGTCTATATATATAACGATCAAAAGAGTTTTTTACAAAAAGTTTTGTCCGAAGACCAAAATGTCAAAATCTGAAGCGCATAGCTTCTACAAAGTGACGTCATGGATGACGTTCACGGTAACACACGACTGCCTGGTCAACTCTACGGAGCAGTCGACTCATGGACTCTGACACTCCTACTGTATAACGCTGATCGCGTCGTGGAACCTCTCCAAGAGGCATGTCTGGAATAGCTGCTGTCAAGCCCTCTAGGTTTTGTTCCACTACTTGATAATCCTCAGCGTATTGTGGCGCTGGCGCTACCTCTCCTCGTCGCTGAGTGGGAGAAGTACCATGAGGTCGGTAAGGTCCAACATCTGTGTCATCAAAAAACAAATTTTTCTTTTAGTCTTTGGACGAACATATAAAACAAAAAACATTTGAATATGATAAAATTCACAAAAACATTTAAGAAGAAAAATAAATAAATCGTGTACTTCTTACCAAATTCCCCCCACTGAGCATCCTCTGGTAGTACTAAGTCCACATCTCCTCGGAAATCCAATCCGGCATAAGCATAGTCGTCGACCATCAACATCTGTGGTCGAAGCCAGTCGAAGAAGGTATCATCATACTTAATGATTGGTCTAGCTACGTGCCGGGCCATGAGCCGACACCATCTCAACATTCTTGGATCCCTGGGAGCCGGTAAATTCCACTCAACCTGCAGTCTCAGTAATGGAACCCTCTCAAGCAAGAAGGACACTAACAAAGATCCATACCCGAATTGCTTTAGGTTGCCTTGTTTGCATTTGGTCAACTGTTTTTTCATACTACGAAGCACTGCATCTGCCCAGTTGAAAACCCGAGGTTCAGTACACTCTATGGCATATTGGAAGTAATTCTGTAGCGCCATGTGAGGAGCAGAAATCCCAGCCATCCGAGCTATGGTGAACAAGATAGTATGGAGGGTCAAATCCTGTACCCCACAAATAGCTACTTTTCCTTTCTTCCTCTCTGCCTCGGGAACACAGTGAAAATGACAATACTCACTCATGGGCAACCCACCACCTCTGCTACTAGTCAGGCTCACATGGTACCCCCATCGTGACAGTCCAGTCAAGAAGTAAATGTCCTCAATATCTAAGGACAATGTGTGGACCCCCACATGAAATACCTGGTGATCGGGATCCCACATATGCACAAGGTACTCTAATAACCTGACTTGGACCCTCATGCCCGGGATACGAAAGTACTTCAGAAGGCCACAGTTTCTTAAAGAAGTAATAGTGGGTGGATGATTTCCGGCAATGGCATTGTCTTCTTTGTGCTCCCTTTCGTGCCATTCAAGAACCATTTTGATGGCCAATTACCTGCATAAGAAGCACAAAAAGAGGATTAGCAACTCTATTCATGAATTGGTTCTTTTTTATTGAGTAAATTCTTAAAAAACTTTTGTGCTTTGGGGTTCTCACAGGTGCCCTTTGGGCACAGTGCGAGAACCTCGTAGGCTGCTATGGGCTCACCTGCGAGAATCACCCATTCTCACAGGTCCCGTGTAGCCCACCTGCGAGAATGGCCGAGCGCAAGTAGGGCTCACAAAACCAACTCAAAAAATGAATTTTTACCAATAAAAATGCAAAATTAAACCATGAAAGAGTAGAAGACAAAGAGCCTACCTCACTGTCGCTGACGGCTCGCCAAATGGACGCTCGTAACTCCCGCAATATGACGTCGAACTTCGAGGGTAAAAGAGGGGTTTTTGGGCTCAAATAGTGGAAAAGTGAAAATGATATGGTAAAAAGAGTTTTACTCCTTTATATTTACTTTTACCATGTTATTTGATTTTTTATGATTATTTATCTATTAAACCCTAATCCCTAATGTCCTTTTGAGTGTAAATTTTGCAGCCATAATGACTTCGATGTTCATATAGAGGGATGCAGACATAATTTTTTTTTTTCATCCATGTTTTGATTGTTTTTTATGGTTTTTTTGTAAAACCTCGAGCGTGGTCTTTGTCCGTTCTCGCGCTCGAAAATACACGAGAACACGATCGAGCATACTTTTATCACTTTTTCGGGATCAACAAGGCTATATGAAAAAGGAACCCCCCTGGAGTCCTCTTTAAGCTCTTTTCAGACTCTCTAAACATGAAAAGATAGCCGAGCGACCTTGCTATTTTTCACGCTCGATAAAGAATCTGAAGAAGGCGTTTGGTGAGCGATAATTTATCTCTTTTTCGGTCTTATCGGACTATTTTACGAAAAAGGAACTGAGAGAGTTCTCTTTTAAGTGTTTTTCCAGACTCTATAATCATGAAAAACCTTCGAGTTTTCTATCTTTGGACTCGTTAAACAAACATCGACAGACCCGTAATGGGACCGAACCACTCCTTCTTAGGGTTCGTTAAACATACTCCAAAGGACTTATCCAAAGGATAAGATTATATCAACAAGCATATGTTATCCTCCTCAAGCTTGCATAAAAATAAAGAGGTACTCGCCAGAAATGGTGGGGGAAAATTTTGGAAAGGGATATGTTATCATCTTCGTATTGAATGGCAGTAAGTGTCACTCTTGAACATGACACCCCCCATTCATTATATTTGAAGTCAGTTTGGGAAATCCATTTGTCTCTCATTCGATTTGCTACAAGGTCATTCCCTGTGTCGTCTTTGAGTCAATGTTGCCAAATCATTGGTTGTGTCGTTCATATGTTCAAGAGAAGTCCATCTGAAACCTCTATTGAGTCGGCCATCTGCAGTTGTCCATTCTCTCCGTGTCGACCTTCCTTGTGTCCAGTTCAATTTACATCATACTCTGTTTCACCTTCAAAATCTGTTACTCATTTCGTGTCATTGATGGGGGATACATCAAGGCCCTCCTGTGATGAGTTTTGTTCCGTCGACTTAAACTCATTATCCGGAATCAAGACTTAGAAATTCTTTGGTACCTTGGAGCTTGCATGCCTCAATGGCAGGTTTCCTCGCTTTCGACAGTGGGTTTATATCATTGGCCCCTGATCGAAAGATTCTATCGGATGTTCGACTTCAACTCACGCATTCACACTCGATGGATTGTACTAGAGTACCTTGGGAGTCATTGACATCAATGGTGATTTCCCTCGCACTTGTTAACGGTTTCATCAATGACCGGTAATCAAGTGGTTTGTGCCATGTTCGACTTCAACACATGTAATCACATGGTTAGATTCGTAATTTTGGGTGACGAGATTGAAGACCCTGGATATCATCTCTTTGTCCAGGTTGCGATGGAGTATGTATAATTTGCGACACATAGATCCACTGTGTATGTCTCGTGGCTATGTCGTCTTAATTTGAAATTTCTCGCATAGATCCACAGTGTATTCCTGGTGGCTATGCTATATTTTGATGGCATGGATCCACAGTGTATGATTGGTGGCCATGACCCATGTTTACAATTGTCATCCATCTATGATCTGAGTATGGGAATGCCTACCTCATAATTGATATATATGATATTCTGCAGATGCTTGGGTGTTTGCAGGTTTCCGATTAGGTGTGCTCCTGGTTTCCGACACACACATGCAACTTACAAAGTCTTTCGGCTGTCACTAGTTCCGACCTCATACTTTGGGGGGCATTCTGTTACCCATGATTTTGGTCATCATGATGATGTATTGATGTTGGTGTATTCAGGCTCCTCATAAGAACTTTTTCCGGAGAAAAGTTATGTTCATCTCTTCCCAAAAAATTCATTTTTGAAGAGAGTTCGCAGGCTGCTAGTATCCCAGGGTGCGATAATGACCCATTCTCGCAGGCTGCCTTAAGTTGGGGTGCGAACTTCTCACACTGTTTAACATAGCTAGTGTGCGAACCTTCTCTAAAGCATGGAAAAAGATGAATTCTCGATGTTTCTAGAAGGGAATCTTCTAGAAGTATGGGTTGGCATTCGAATGGTTATCATTGTATTGGATTCCTTGATATTGTGGGATCATTCTTATCTAAGTAACCATCTCATTCTCTCCTATATATTGATGGAATTCTCATGGAAAAGGTTAAGCAAGATTCATTGGAGAATTGGTGAAAGAATTGTGTGAATGACTTAGCTTGAACAGGAGCTT
>ML779284.1:786719-812380 GCA_009831015.1 Picea engelmannii
AATCTTTACTTTCAATCAATATGATACAGTGGCATGTCCCTTTCCCATAAAGCTATTCTCACTTTATTGTGTAATTCCTTGATCATACACATAAGTTGACAGTTGAATATATTTTTCTATCTTCACTTTGGTTGGTTTGTGTTCTCTTGGTCTTGACCTCACGAGAGCACCGATGCGAAGCAGGAGCAACATAGAC
The DNA here is from genome assembly GCA_009831015.1 of Picea engelmannii. Taxonomy (NCBI): domain Eukaryota; kingdom Viridiplantae; phylum Streptophyta; class Pinopsida; order Pinales; family Pinaceae; genus Picea; species Picea engelmannii. The sequence continues at coordinate 786,916 of ML779284.1, forward strand.
CCTAGGAAGCGATACTAAGGTATGTTACCTGTTCCTTCCTACTAGCTAATTCAATGGTCAAAACTTAGGGAAAGAGTCATGTCCTGTCCTATTTTGTTCTAGATCCAGGTGGATCTAGGGAGATCTATTAGTGTCCGCACCTACCGATTAGTTCGATAACAAAATTGGCGATTCCACTGGAGATTATAACCCATTTTCTTGTGGTTTTTGGTATTTTTCCTCGGCCATTTGCTCTTGCCTTACCTTTCTCCATTCATATCAATCTATGAGTCTTCAGGATACCCTGATAGACCCTCTGGGTCCAGAGGCCTCTTCAAATTTTGTTTCATTTTCCAAAACTTTGACTAGTTTCAGAGGTTCTCGCACTGCACTCCACACTAGCCTGCGAGAACATACTGAGTTCGCACCCTGCCTTTAGGTTCAGTGCGAGGTTCTCGCACTCTGCTCAAGGGCCACCTGCGAGAATCACTAATTCTCGCACTGTGTAATATTGCCAGCCTGTGAACTCATTTTTTCAAACTTTTGGATTTGAGTTTTGGCATCTTCAACTGCCCAGATCAGTCTAGGTGCCTCATAAGAGTTTCTTGGACCATTGATTGATGTCTTTCTTGTCTTCATTTTCGTGCATGAACAGTCTTAGGATTTCAAAGGCTCTTTCTGTCATATTGTTCTTGACTTTCGTTTCTTGACTTTTCTTGGGAAAGCCACACTCTTTGATTTTAGAATTTGAGTTTGCTTTTTTGGTTAAGGACCGACGATCGGTTGAAAGTTGAGTTTCTTTGTCTTTATCATTTGCCCATTGTTTGAAAGATCATTTTTCTGATGCAATTGAAAAGACTAGATTGCTTTGCTTCTTATTTTTTTTTTCATTGAAAGAGTGGTTTGGGTTTTTATCATTGCTTGTTCGTTGGTTTTTGATTTTCTGCACTCTCACCATCAGGGTGTAGGTCCTTTTTGAAAAGTGAACAAACGTTTTTCTTTCAAAAATCATTTTCGTTTTCGAAAACATTGAAAATCAATTGTTGAAATTATTGAAAACGAAACAATAGAGAATTGTTATTGATAAGAATAAGGAGGACAAAAATACTTCTCAAGCAGAGAGAACCAAAACTACACCTGTTGAAGATCGAGATAAGCTCAAACCTCGATACCCTTGTCTTATCTTTGGTGATGATCACTACACGAAGGATTGTCCACGATGCGCCGAGGTCACTAAGTTTCTTCATGGAGCTCCAAAACCACCTGCTTCGGCTGTTTTGTCCCAACCCTTCCCGTCTCAACAACAGGTTCAGTTGGTCATTCACGACCAACCCTCATCTTCCACTACATCCTATGTTTTGATGTGTGCTGGAAATTCAAAGCAGAGCAACATTGCCCTCACTACTCGAGCCAAAGATTATTCTCCGTCTAAAGAGAAGGTTGGTGATCTACCTCCTTCCTTGGTACAACCCTCTCCTGCGACTCCACCTACCAACGATCCTCTTCATCTCGAATGACCGAGCCTCGACACAGTTCTATGACCCCCCCCAAAGGGTGTCGTTCGAAAATCGTCTTTCAATCCTCATGCTCGTGCAGCCCAGAACTACAACATTGTTGAAGATCTGGCCCAAGCACCTTCTGCGATGTCAGCCCTTGAAGTCCTTCAAACTTGTCCCACACAACATAAGGCACTGTTGAAAGCTATCGGTGGAGTCGATCCGACGGATACAAATTTAATAATCTTTGACTTGGAAGATCACATTGCAAGGTTACCCCCTCAACTTGCGTTCCAGATCCAAGTGATTGTCTCTGACAAAAACATTTTCCGAACCGTTATCGATGAGGGTGCCTCGACATGTGTTATGTCTCTTGCTTGTTGGAAAGCTATTGGCTCTCCTTATTTGAATGAATCCCAGAACACTCTTAAAGCCTTTAATGGCTCCGGTTTTAAGCCCTACGGTGTCCTTCCTTCGTTGCCCATCACGTTAGAAGGCAAGACGGTCCAAGTCAAAGTGGAAGTCTTTGATGCTTCCCTTGATTATAATCTTCTGCTTGGCCGTAGCTGGATCGATTCCATGCGCGTAGTTGTGTCGACGCTTTTCCGTGTGGTATGTTTCCCACATAAGGGTAAGGTTGTTACTGTTGACCAACTAGCCTTCTTCAATTACGATACCCGTACTGGCAACGTACCGTTTATCGCTAAAACCCCACCGGGTTATGAGAACGTCGGTGTAGGCCTTCTCAAGGACTCTTTGTTAATGGGTACTTTCCCCATTCCACCGCCCAATGTTCCGTGCTCGTTTGTTGCTTCCATCAGCATGATCTCCACCTTCCTCATGAACTTCCTGTGTCTCATGACCCCTGGATAGTACCTGATCTTAGAGATCATCTTCGTTATGGCAACGTAATGTCATTAAGTCCGGTCGAATCTGCCTATCAGGCCATTCAATCGACAACACCTTCTACCCCCTCTCTTGGTGAGTTGTCTCCCGATCCTTTTCGTGTCATTTTTCCCACCAACGAGATGATCATGTCTGTCATGGAGGACACCCCTTGGGACGATGGGCATCATTGTTCCATCCTCTTTTTGTAGAAACATACTCTTGAGAACATACTCCTTTGAGGTGTACTCACCCCCATTGTTAGATCTCAAAACCCGAATCTTCCTGCCAGTTTGGTTCTCAACCAGAGCTCTGAACTCCTGAAATCCGTCAAAGACTTCATCCTTAGCCTTCAGGAAGTATATCGAGGTCTTCCTGGAGTAGTCATCAGTAAATAAAACAAAATATTTGAAGCCACTCACTGAATCCACACTCATCAGACCACATACGTCAGAATGTATCAAGTCCAATACTCCCTTGGACTATGCTCACTCAGTGGAAATGGTCTTCGGACATACTTTCCCATTGCACAACCCTTGCAAGGGTCATGTCTCTTTTCCATGAACTTCAACAATCCTATGACTGCCTGTCTCAGGTGCCCCAATGCATGAAAGTGTATGTGTGCCATCCTCCTATGCCACAATTCACCCATGTCTGTGGTTGTACTGACCAATGCTCTCCCTGGATGAAGTTTTAGTTTGTAAACCTTCTCTTATCTAACCCTAATCATATTTTCCATCTTCTCGTTTGACCCTGCTGGTCTGACGAACACCTTTCCCTTATGGAAGGTGACCTCATACCCTTTATCCTCTAGAGTAGAGACCGAGATGAGGTTCTTTGTCAACCCCAAAACATATAGTACATCAACAAACTAGAGTGGTTTATCCAACTCCCTCTGAAATGAAATTGTACCAACTCCTTGCGCCTTGTAGTTCTTGTCGTCTCTGAGCTCTATAACCAGATTCACTACCCCGTCCTATAGCCTAGTGAGAAAATTCTTGCGCCCTGTCATATGACAAGATGCTATGTTGTCCGCAAACCAAATGTATGAGACTGTTTTGCTAGACATACAAGCTATGAAGCAAGAATCCTCTTCGAAGCTTTTGGAAAACTCATCCACTTCTGCATAAGTTTCCATCTATGGCTTGTCTTTCTTCTTCTTCTTTGGACACTGTGAGGCAAAGTGTCCCATCTTGTGACACTGGAAACATTTGACTTTAGAGAAGTCAATGTCCTTATTCTTCTTTCCACCTTTCTTATTTGCTTTTCCCTTGCCTTTTCTTGCAAGAGTTGAACCCTCCTCATCCATGATCTGTGGTGAAGATGACGATCCTAACTGACCAAGTCTGATCTCTTCTTGCACAAAATCATCCCATAAACATTGTCAGTCAGGGAGATTCTCCCGAGCCACAAATCTATGCACGAACACATCCCATGACTTATAAAATCCATTAGGTGCCACATGCACCAACTCAAATTCCTTATTCTTCTCGCCTAATACTGCGAGCTCATCCCTTATCTGTGTTATCCTGGTAAGGTAAGGAACTACACCCTCTCCCTTCGCAATCTTAGTGCCACAAATCTCTCACGCAACACCATGACCTTGTTTTCATTCTTTGGTTGGTAGAGGTCACTCAAGGCTTTCCACATATCCTTTGTAACGTTCTTTCCTGAGAGATGTGGGATCATGTGATATTTAATCCCATCAAGAATTAGTCTCTTTGCTTTAGCCTCACCTTTCTTCCAGATGGCTAGTTGAGCTACATTTGTAGGAGCAGTTGCAGTCTCTGGTGTATTTTTAAGGACATCGTTGACATCCAACACCATAGTCATCCTTTCTTTCTAGGTGGGGTAGTTCTGAGCCCCCTGTAGCCTATCCTCAACCCTCAAAGACATGGCCATTTCTGAAAGTGTTATTGTTCAAACCCTCACGACTCAAACCCTTAAGCTGCCTTACCCTAATGCTGAAGCCCTAGAGTTGAAAAAAAATCTTTACGGTTGTCTTGATTTGTGCCTTGGATCCTCACGATCTACTTAGATCTCCAAAGGTCCACCTGTAATACTACTTCTTCAATAGTCCTGCTATGATACCATGTGAATTTTCTTTAAAACCAACAATTTAATCAATTAAATTACATTTATAATTAATTTTGCTAGGTTATTTCCACAACAGTTTATGATGCATGGCATAATATTAAACCAGGAACATAAAGTAGAAGACAATAGCTATTACATCACATGTACACACAATAGTCCCTGGAAAGACTCCGGAGGGAAAACCAATGCAAAAGATTTGGAGATTTTATTATTCATCCAAACCTTAATATAACCTCAACATAATGCCTCCAAGACGAAGTATGACCCTTCCTTCAACTTCTAGAACCCCAACACTTCAACAGAACCTTGCATAAGTGCCTTTGCACAAATCGTACGACTTCTGCGTGAGCACTACATCACCCTTGATGGATCCTCTGCGTGGTTGAATAATTCGGCCTCTACTTTACCTAGAAATGAATGGATTCTATGTTGGTAGTCCTCCTCCATCTCCTTGCAAAGCACCCCTCTAACAAACCCCATATCGATCCTCCTCTAATCAATCTCTCAAATGCTCAATGTGCCCCATATAGCCAATTCTATTCTCCTTGTACTATGTTGAGTAAGTGAAAACCATAATCTCATAAGGATGGAGGGCTGAGATCAACTCTCCCTCACTCATTGAGATGGATGGTCTAGATTGAAATATTGATCACTTAAATTATTTTCACTTTACCCTTAGAAAAGGTGCTCAATAAGTCAACTAAAGAATATACATATCAACAACCCTTTCCCCTAAGTTAGACTTTAGGAAAAGTTTAATTAATCAACTTGACTAATGTTTCATTGTACCCCACCATGCTAGGACGCTACAACATGTGGAAGACTTTCGTTGCTACATTCTCAACACAAGGCACTTTACAAATCTTCTCAACATACCCCATAATCATCTCACAAAAATATCATATGTATATGCCTTCTTCCACCCGCACAGGGTTGGAGTTTGGAAATGACTTCCACTTGTCATTTTGATCAGGATTTATGAGTGGAATGAAATGAAAACATAGATGTATAATATTAACATAGAGATATAGTGAATAATAACACAGATACAATAAAACTTGGCTTCTATTAAATAAGAAATATGCTGAAACTGTAAAATGCAGACTGAAAATGGCTTGCTAGAATGGTGGCAACTTATCTTTGAAAATAGATGTGATGGTTTGTTGACGAGTGTTTATGACACACTATTATAACCCTAATTTGCACCATACATGCTTACCTGGCATCAATCCATCTCAGATCCCTTCTTTGCCAAAGAACTGTTGAACAACTCTTTAAAAAACCTCTTTTATAAGGGCCCACGCACCCTACTCCATTACTGAACGCGTATACACACTAGCTGACCTAAACCAGCCCGCGTGGACCTACAAAAGCACAAAAAAAGGAAAGTTGCCTACGGAACACACAACTTTGGGTGAGTTAACTGAAACTCCCGGCTATGCATCGCTAAGGGTTCGTCCAAATACCTAGCTTCTTCTAGCCTATAAAAGAAGGGTTAGGGGTCCCATTTGGAAGAGGAGAATAAGAGTAAAGAAACTCTACCCAATTGCACATTCCCATTGTCCCAACCCTTTAACCATCCTTGTGCAAAGAGAGATACAAAGCAAAGAAGTTGGAGGACATTTGAAGAGGAGCCTAGGATCAGGTTCACGGAGCAGTGGCTGGTCTTGACATTGTAAGTTGATTCATTAAAGTTAATAATAAAGAAATGCTTTTCCCGTCCCACTATATGAGTTCTTCATAGTTTAGTGAATATATGTTTGAATCTCTAACCCATTAATCTGTAGAACAAATGCATGTAGAGTTTGTTTCTTTTTTTGTACGCAGGACGGTCTTGAGAGGATAACAGCCAACAAGCGATCAAGCGTGAAGAAGGATCGACATCGAACGTCTGGAACAAGGTATGTTCGTGTAACCATGTATTTGCTTGAAACAAATGGGGATTAAGTCTGGGACGAAGGTAGAAAGTAGGATTCTTTCGGTCTTATCTGCATGCATAATATAACCCTAAATGCTAGTCCGTAGGGGGATTTCCCATCACAACATAATTGGCGACCATACTGGGGAAAGTCTCTAGGGTTCCTGGGAATATTTTTGGGTAGTTTTAAAAGACTGGTTTTCTTTCCTGTTTTTTGAAGTTTCTGCAAAGTCTGAGCTAACAGAGAGTCTGGTCTTCCATACCAGCTATCTCTGTTATTTGCTTGACTATGTTTTTTCGAGACCCACAGAGGTACACGCGCCCTGCATAAGGTCTGCACGTGTGTACCCGCGCCCTACTTTCTTACAACCTGCGTGTAAATGCTGGCTGAAGAAGTAACAATAGTGTGTAGATTCCAGAAAATTTTTGAGGCAGTCATCCTCTTCCCTGTCAAAATCAGTCATTCTCAGGGGTTTTCTTGAACTCTTTCTAGTCTTGGTTGTTTATAGTCTCATCTTAGATTGGTTTGTTTTACGAATTTTTTCCTTACATTGTTTTCCTTTTTTCTGTTAAAGAGAGTGTCTAAGCCTTCAAGAGATCCTGTTTCTCAATATCAGTGGTCTCTTCCTAGTTTGGATTGTCTTTTTTTATTTGTTTTAGAGTTTTAGATATACATGCAGCCTGTATAAGGCCAGCACGCATGTACACACCCTCTGGCTCTACACAGCTCGCGTGCACACGCTTGCTGTTGAATTGTCAGTAGTGTGCTTGTGCAGGATAGTTTTTGTTGAGGGTGAGGTAGTCATCCTTTCCCTAAACAAGAATTATACCTCTCAGGTTTTTGAATCTCTGTCCTAGCAGTCATAGCTTAGGGTTGATCTTAGCCATAGTTTTTTTTTTTCATTTAAAAGTTGTCATCAAAAAATTTTCTTTAGGGTTTTTAGACAAGTGTGAGAGTCCTTTTTTAAGTTGCTAGTGTGTGATTTCTTGAAGTGATTCTTTGCAATCTGTGATTAGGCCAGAATTTTTCTTGGTTTTTTACTTGTTGATATTTTTCCTTTTTGCTTTGTCAGCATTCAAATAAAAAAAAAAATCTTTCATTTTCTTGTTTGGTTGAAAAGTGTTGTTTTGCATTAGTAACCAGGGAAAAGTATTTTCTTTCATAAGTTCTTGATAGTTTACTTAGGTCGTAAGTAGCTCATAGTCGAGTGAAATCTTGCTTTAAGTTTGCTGTTCAAAAGATCTTAGAAAATTAATTTCTTTTGAAAAGTTGTTGAAATTTTGCATTAAGTGAAGGTTTTTGTTTCTAGCTTTTTGTTCATTTTTACTTTCGTCTTTCAAACATTATCAGTTTCACTTTCATACCCTTTGACATAAGACAAGCCATAAAATTAACGCTAAATCTAAAATTTATTAGACTTTTATGTTTGTAGGGTTAACCAACTAGTTCAGGATTAGGGCCTTAGATTAGGTTGGAGAGGAAACTCTTCAAGGCCATTAAAATCAAACATTGGAGTCTGAGTTAGGGAGTGTCCAAGTCCAATATTGTGAAAGTTATCCGGCACCCACCTCTAACACAGGGGATAAACACGAGGTCGTGTGTGGAAAGGTAGCGGAGATAACCCCTCCAAAGTTGGACCAATCGTAGTGGAGAACACATATAGAGGGCTTGTCTTGGGATTCCATCGATTGCATTTGCCACAGGGCTTCATGGGTCTCGAATCCATTTGAGGTCCTCAATTGTCTTCCGGACCACTTTCTCTCGATACCCTTGACAGGTTTCGGGCTCGATACCCTACTCATTGTGGTCTACTCGACTTTCGACTATGCCCGCCTGGTGACTGTTCGCGCACTGACAACCTAGTTGCCTATCTTTTTTCGGGACATACACAGGTGACTGCGGAGGTATACCACGTACCTAGGACAAACATCAGGCCACACTTTGTAGAGTATACCTGGAGGGTGCTTCCATTTTCGAGTTGCACTTGCACTGGTAAGTTGCTCTAGTGTTGGTTGTTGTAACTGTTCTTCCAATTAATTTAGTGTTTGCCTGTCTTATCTTATAGGGAATTTTTTAGTGTGTGTTACTTTTGAATGCTTAGAACGCCCTAGAGTGTCTTTGATCCTCTCACATAGTGGAGGATCACGAGCTCCATTGGTCACGAAGGCTTCTTGGCCTACCGCCGGTTACATTGGAGCCACCCCCGCCACCACTAAGGCGAAAGCTAGACCAACAAGGGTCTTTTGAAGCGACCGTGTCACAAGAAATTGTGCTCGACCAACATCCAGAGGAATCGACCGTTTTAGACCTTGGAGTGAAATCTTTTGGTCTAGTTGAAACCTCCACCACTGATCTTTCGGCACCCACCATCATACCGATTCATCCTTACGAGTGCCAGACAGTGTCACACACAGCAATGGAAACAAATGCTGTTACTCCTTCTGGGAATTCTTCAATTCCCACTGCGGTTGTCACCACAGGAGAGTTTCCACCTCCTAACCCACCGTCACTGGTCTAAGCCACCATGGTCTCGACCGCCTCTACATCACACAGTGGACCGATCCCGTCTCTGGCGACAACCACAACCCCTTTCACACCAAGTGCGACAGGCCCTCCATTCTCATACGGGATGCCTAGTTCAAGTACAAGTCCTGTACTTTCCTACTCCACTTCACAGATTTTAGGTCCGAGGGCAGGGAGCTCTAACGCTCCTTTGCAAGGACACATGGGGGGCACTCCTGCTCCTTTTAATGCTTTCCCTTATGGGGGAGGTCATATACCTCCTTTGTCCCCTTCCCTCAGTGGCACGCATCAACAATCCGCTGGGCCACCTGCACACCATAGTTTATTTGGACCGGGGAGTCAAGGACCACCTTCGCATAATATGCCGGTAGGTTCAACACCATTTTCTTTGTTCGGTGCGTTTGGTAACAACGCCTTCTCGTCAGCTACTTTCCCAACTGGGGGCAACGCCGGTTTCATACAACCTATTCCTATGCAGTGTACTATTCCTGCATAGGGGGCACACCCAGGAACTTCTTCCGCATCAGGGCCTTGGAATTCTTGGCAGGGATCAGTTCCCTCGTCAGGAATGCCGATCTGGGGTAATTATTTTCATAATCAACGGAACCCCGAACAAAGCACTATGCCTATCCCCACGGGACTGACATAGGGCAACCCTTCCCAAAGTCCTTCGAATGTAATGCATGCCCAACCATCTATGTCCTATTTTGGAAATCAACCGATGATGTCTCCACACACGCAAAATCCATACACTGGCCATGGCCATGGTTTCTACCAGAATCTGGGCCAGCAACCAAACTTTTCCTGGCAACTTGGTGCCAGCCAAACTCCAGGCCCCTTTTTCCCAGGTTATCACCAACAACCCAAACTACCCTTCCTGGCAACTTTGCATTTGATAGACTTGACAAGGTTGTTGAATGACCCTATCTATCACAATCCGTGTTGGCCTCCTATGCCGACGAAGTTTCCTTTGGACATCCCAAAGTTTGAAGCCAATCCTAACGAACATCCAGGAGATCATGTGACTACCCTCCATCTTTGGTGCTCATCTAACTCGTTGAAAGACGACTTCGTACAATTGCGATTGTTTCAATGTACTCTCATTGAGAGTGCCGCGAAATGGTACATTGAGCTCGATCGCTCAAGATACTCTTGCTTCGATGAACTAGCGATGGCTTTCCTGAACCATTTCTAGTTACCTGTGAGATACGACACTGGCACCGAATTGCTGGCCAATTTCTCACAAACAAAAGCGGACCATATCTCTGATCACATTCAAGAATGGAGACGCCAAAAGAGTTTAATTAAGGTACCAGTCCCACCAACATTTCTGCTCGAGTGGTTTCTTAAGTCTTTGGTCCCACAGTTGTCCAAAGACATCGCAACGTCAGGAGTATTTTCCAAAGAATACACCATCATGAGAGCTCAACAACTTGAGCTAATCTATTCTCAGTCTGGTTTATTATACGAGATCTTGCCAGATGCGCCACGCTCAATACTTGATAACACCAGACAGAGAGATGGACCACATGCCGATGGTATTGTTGGTTCAGCACAAACAAATTTCGCTGAGCAATTGACAAAGCAGTTGCAACAATTGTCTATACAACACACACCGGCCAGCCAGACTACTGCTTTGGATACTCCCCCTACCAAAACGTCGGATGTATACACAGTGCAATCGACTAATCCAAAGGCCACCCAGCAGCCTGAGGGAAAGAAAAAACAATGAAAGAAGGATAAGGGGGATAAAAAACCTACCGATAATGCTGGTGTGGACAACACTGAGAAACGGAAGGCCAGGTATCCATGCAACTTATGCGTGGAAGACCACCTGACCCATCTATGTCCTCGGCTTGCAGAAGCCCAAAAGTTTGTGATGTAGCAACAACCTATTGTGTTAACCAATCCATTTCAACATGGGCAAAATCTAACACAAGCCTTTGCAAGCACAGAAGGGGGAAGCCAAGGACCCTCTCTGTCTTCGAACAACCCCACATCCGCGAATGTATATATGGTGAAGGGTGATGCTTTTATATCAACTAGAGCGCATGACTATAGTACACCAAGCACTTCTGAGAAGGGCAAAGAAGCTGAACTCCCATCTCTTCCTCTACAGGTTGAGAAGACATTGGGTGAAACAATGACATGCATTCCCAAAGGCGCGTTCAAAAAATCTTCTCACAACCCAAACGCAAGGGCCACCCAGAACTATTCTGTGGTGGAAGATTTATCACAAACCCCTTGTGCAATGTCCGCTTTGGAGGTCCTCCAAAGTTTCCCTTCCCAGAGGAAAGCCTTGTTAACCGCTTTAGGATCTACTAAGACTTGTAATCTGAGTACAATCATGCTAGATACAACTGACCTAAAACCTCGTCTGCCTTACCACGTAGTGTTTCAGATAGTAGTGGCTTATCCCACGAAAACTTTTACTCGAAATATCTTCCGCACGGTGGTCGATGAGGGAGCCTCGACATGCATTATGTCGTTGGCATGTTAGAAGGCCTTTGGCCAACCCGTTTTGTCTTCGTCACCTACTCTCCTCACTGCTTTTGACAGTCGTTCGTTCCAACCACATGGTATCATTCCCTCTTTCCCTGTGCAATTAGGAGGGAAGACCGTGTGTATCGAAGTCGAGGTAGTCGATGCACCCCTCGACTATAACCTCTTGTTAGGAAGGAGTTGGACTTATGCCATGCAAGCTGTGGTTGCTATAGTTTTCCGGGTCTTGTTGTTTCCACACGAGGGCCGGATAGTGCCCATCGATCAATTGTCTTTCTCCAGACCTGACCCTTCATTGGGGGCATCCACGGTCCCGATGATTGATAATCCTCAACCAGGTGTAGTCAACGTAGCGGTTGGTTTGTGCCCATATTTGATGGTTACCTTTGATTACCTGCCCCCTCAAGGCGATATCAAGTTTATATCCAATCACCAGAAGGTTGAGATTTTTCAAGTTTTGTCGTTCCACACGACTTACTTCGACGATCTGTGGATACTTCCTTCCCCATCGACCACGATGGATGGGACAGGGCACCTGGGCATGTCCATGCCCTTGTCTGCAGCTGAAGTAGCGTACTCTCTAGTCCAGCAAGCTTTAGCCAACACTAATCCAACTCCTGCACAAGAGTTCGATCCACTTCTAGAGCCTATTTGGGCTTAGGATTATCTCACTGACACCAATTCATTAGACTTAGTCTTGCCCTCTGATGAAGCTATAATTGAAGCAATGACTAGTCCGAACAAACCCTGGGATGATCTTCATTACAGATTATACTTCCTCCCAGAGTTAAGTAGAATCGAGGCCGGAGAATTCACTTTAACTATGACTGGAGATAGGACTTGTCCTATCAATCCCTTAGCTACACATGAGGTCTATGCTGAGGGTAATATGGCAACTATCACTGAAATGGTACCTATAAATCTCTCTAGAACCCATAGTGTCGTAGACAATGTTTTCGTCAGAGCATACTTCTCCCCCAAGGAGATGCCAGGCATCGACCCACAAAGATTCGATCATGCGCTAACTTTGTTGTTTTTCAAGATAGATTTGAGATTCGAAAGAAACATCCGATGAGACTGCATTTATGCTTTTCGATCTCATCCAGATTAATTGAGAAAAGTAACCTCTACGGGTCTTCTTTTAAGCCCTTTTCAGACCCTCTAAACATGAAAAGATTGTCGAGTGATCTTGTGGCCTTTCACGCTTGTTAAATTGAAATTTGAAGTCACGTCTGTCCGACGGTAGTTTACCCCTTTTTCGGTCCGGACGGTCAATCGTACGAACAAAGGTATACTCTATGGAACTTTATTTCTCTAGAAGAGTACTCTCAGGTATTATTTTAACCCTTTTTCGGGCCTGAGGGACTAAATTTACGAAAAAGGAACCCCCACGGAGTCCATAGTTAAGCTCTTTTCAGACTCCCTAAAATTGAAAAGATTGTCGAGTGACCTTATTCTCTCACACTCGTTAAACTGGTCCAGAAGAACATTCCCGATGGAGTCCATAGTTAAGCTTTTTTCAGACTCCTTAAAAATGAAAAAATGGTCGAGTGATCTTGTCCTTATCACACTTGTTAAAATGGTTTTGAATAGATGTCTTGTCAGTGCTAGTTTACCCCTTTTTCGAACCGACTAGACTAGCTTCGAAAAAGGTACCCCAATGGAGTCTCCTTTTATGTTTTTTCAGACTCTCTAAATATGAAAAACCACCGAGCTTACCTTCTCTAGGCTCGTTAAACTTACATCGAAGGACATTACCATTGTGTGTTTTGTTAACCGTGTTTGCATACCTTATACGCCAGCCTTGTAGCACTTTGCTTCTACGTCTTAACACCCTTGGCCCCCGGAGGATTTTTCCCGAGTATCATTATTTTGAACATTAGTCTTGTCCTTGCGCCTAGAACTTATATGTTTGTAACACTCATTCCTCCATTGTAATGTAACATTCCTTTATTCTTTTTTCCAAAATTATTGAAAAAGACAAAAAAAATAAAAATCAAATATACCCCAAAAAGAGGAAGGGAAAAGTATTTTCTTTATTGGCAGCATAATGAGTCGCCCCTGGATAAAGCACATCTGTCCATTTGTTCATCAAACTATGGGATGTAATATGACCTTAGGAAGCTGTTCTCGCTACATAGAGTAGTGTCCTCCTCCATTTGGTTATTCTTCCAAACATATGGAGAGTTTGCGTTGCCTCCTGCTTCATAAACTTATGATTAATGCCATGCTACCTAAGTCTCATCATTTGTCATGCTGTTGTCCAAGGGAAGTTTCTACCAAGCCTGAGTCGACCCCTCTGCAATTTGTCTCTTGCCCTCATACCCGACCATCCTGAATGTCCAATCAAGTCCTTGTTTGAAATCAATGAAGACTTTAGTCTGATCATCAAGATTATCTAGTCCATGACTGACAAGCCGTCGAAGACCTCTGGGTAGTGTAGTTGTACACTCATATTACACTCCTACCTTGAGTTTTGAAGATTTTGAAGTTGTTTCTCGAGCTCTGAAGATCTCATCTTCAGCCATCAGGCCATATCAACTTCTAGAAGATGGATACTCTATATGTATATCTTTTTGATTTTGAGATGTAGCTCCGCTGTGTATTGTTCGTGGCTACACTTTATATAGTTATTTGACATGGATCTACAGTGTATTTGATTGGTATTCATGATTCTATTTTATCCCGAGCATGGGTATGCCCGCCTCGGTGAGACATTTGTTATTTTGTAGACGACGCCTCCTGGTTCCTGATCCATGGGCTCACTTGTTCGGCACATCAGTAAATATTGGTAATGTATTTCGGGCATCAGATGCTCTTTTGACCTCACACATTAGGGGGCATCTGTTATAACCCTAATTTGCACCATACATGCTTACCTGGCATCAGGCCATCTCAGATCCCTTCTTTTCCAAAGCACTGCTGAACAACTCTTTAAAAAATCTCTTTTATAAGGGCCCATGCGCCCTACTCCATTACTGAACGCGTGTACATGCTAGCTGACCTAAACCATCCCGCGTGGACCTACAAAAGCACGAAAAAAAGTAAAGTTGCCGACGGAACACACAGCTTTGAGTGAGTTAACTGAAACTCCCGGCCATGCATGGCCGAGGGTTCGTGCAAATACCTAGCTTCTTCTAGCCTATAAAAGAAGGGTTAGGGGTCCCATTTGGAAGAGGAGAATCAGAGTAAAGAAACTCTACCCAATTGCACATTCCTGTTGTCCCAACCCTTTAGCCATCCTTGTGCAAAGAGAGATACAAAGCAAAGAAGTTGGAGGACATTTGAAGAGGAGCCCAGGATCAGGTTCGCGGAGCAGTGACTGGTCTCAACATTGTAAGTTGATTCATTAAAGTTAATAATAAAGAAATGCTTTTCCCGTCCCACTATATGAGTTCTTCATAGTTTAGTGAATATATGTTTGAATCTCTAACCCATTAATCTGTAGAACAAATGCATGTAGAGTTTGATGCTTGTTTTGTACGCAGGACAGTCTTGAGAGGATAGCTGCCAACAAGCAATCAAGCATGAATAAGGAATGACATCGAACGTCCGGAACAAGGTATGTTCGTGTAACCATGTATTTGCTTGAAAGAAATGGGGATTAAGTTTGGGACGACGATAGAAAGTAGGATTCTTTCGGTCTTATCTGCATGCATAATATAACCCTAAATGCTAGTCCGTAGGGGGATTTCCCACCACAACACACACTGTCAACGAGAAGCGAAGATTCGATCCGGGGTTGTTTAGTTAACCCAAGCCATTTAGAATAACCTACCTTGACGGGTTTTATGGCTCCATTAGCCAATGAAAATACTAAAGTGACTATATAGCTAAATATAGTTTTATTATATACAGTTGGTATGTAGAGATACAAGGTTTGCATAAAGCCTTGTGAAAATGAAATTTTAAATAGTGAAACAAAATTTGAATAAAATATAAGACAAAGGAAATTATTCTATTACTATAAGTAGCAGACAACAAAATGAACGAATAAGATTTGAAATGATATAATTGTAATGAACAAAGCATTGAAGTTTGAATAATTTAATCGTTATTCATTCGTAAAATAAATAAATCAAATAAAAGGAAAATTAACCAACCTAATGTTGATCAACTGCAAAGAAAAAGCTCTAAGCTATTTTGTCTTTCTATGTAATGTAAGCTCCTCCTAACATGTTGCCAAGCATAAATATATGACAAGAAGAAAAGAATGATATTTCCTGAAATAACTCAAGGAATTTTATATGTCGAAAGCAATCCATAATAAATAGAAAGGCAAATGTAATTTTCTCATGTAACTTTAAATTATTCAAAAGCTCGAGATGAAATTAACTCCAATCTCCGGCAAGTGATATAATAAAAAATCTAACATTCGACTTAAACTCAAAATGTACAGATATATGATTAGCCAAAGAGATTATGATAACCAATAAATAATGAACTTCGTAAGAAATAAACACAACATAAACACATAAGTGTTGAATAGACTAAAGCTAATTCATAACATATACGTTTTCATGCCCAGAAAATATATGAAAGACAATAATCACATTGTACAGTTTACACAAGGACTAAAGCCAAAAAACAAACTACATTTCATATATTTCTCAAAAAGATAAGTCCATCATCATGTCCTAAAAGAATTGCTCTTTGTCTCTGGAAAAGCACCAGTATTTAAACTAAGTTCATGATTTGTTTCTCATATCTTAAAAGATAGAGACATATCCATTTTTAATAAAGTCTTTACTAAAAAATAACCAAAAAATAGGTCTGATGTAACAACCATTCAAAATAGTTACATAATCAAAATATTCTTGAAACTGTTTTTAAAGAGAAACTTGCAAATCTGGAGCATCTCCAACAATTTACTTGGCCATCAACCTTTGCAAGTCGATCCCCTTCACACCTGAGAAGAAAAACAAAATTTTAATTTAGAAAAAAACAATCTAATACTAATTAAAGACAAGCTACACAATCTATGATTCTGTAGCTAGTCTAATAAAACAAAATAAAACAATTTCAGTTATAACAAAAAAAAACCAAACGTTAATTCCAAGAAAATTGTTTACCCTTTAAACATTTGAAAAAGAGGCATGAGATAATTTCAAATTCATAACAACGTTGAAGTTGGAAGAATTTTTTATAACAATATCCCCTGATTTCTAGAACCTTTTGCTAGCCTTGGGGGAATTTTGTTGGATGTTGGCTCTCAGATCCCTGTTTTCTCTTTCCAATACCAAGTTACGATCCATAACCTGATTTAGTTGAGCTTGCCAGTAAGGGATATCCTGGTAATACCTCTGGATCCAATTGAAACACCCTTCACAGTATACCTGTTCCAAATTCGGTGGGGGGCGAGTATGATCTGAGTTTAATGGTTTATATTGCGCCCTAACCCTTTTGAACTCATACTGGATTCCTGAAAACACCTCTTGCTCCTTTAGAAATGGAGACAAGTTTGAAACAAAATCATATTGAGGAGAATCCATTCTAGTGGCATCAGAACTAACATCCTCGACAGAGATCGTATCCTCGATGACAACTGTGGGAATGGGTTTATCATGGTTGTCATTTCGATTCTTGGTCATCCTTGAAAGAAGTCTGCCATTCCTTTTATTTTTGAAGTCTAAATCATTAAACCTCTGTGTGTTTTAATTACTTTGTCTTTTGATTTTAATATTATCTTCATTAACTGAGTCATGTACAAGATCAGGTACGACAAGTGCTTTGTCTCTTAGATGACTCAAAACTTCCTCCAAGGACTTCTTCGGAATGAATTAGTGCTTCTTGGAGGTGACCTCGGCTATTGGACAAAAATCAATAGGGTTATCATGAGGTAATACAGGGTCTTTCGAGACTTGTATTTCAACTCGAAAATTTTGCAGAGAGTGGGACGATATGCTTCGGCCGGTAGGCTCATCAACACACATAGGTAAACTATGGGCAGGTTTAAATGGCACTGAGACAAAACCATTCCTAACAAGAAAACTTTGCCAACTATCTCCTATCTTTAGCAACTGGGCATTAACCAGAACCCGAATTAAACCATGGTGGAATAGACTGGATCCAGAGTTGGGGTTTTGTCTTTGGTAGAACCTGGACATCTTCTAGAGACTTCCAAGCAAAAAAAATGGCAAGTTTAACTTAAAACCCAGGAAGACCGTCAATAGATGCACATGAAATAAAACACAAGTCCATACCGTCCCTCACAAGTGACGAACTGTTTAATTATCAACAAAAAGCCATGCCAACGAGTCTTGAACAATTGGATGGGCGTACCTTTAATGTTATAGCGCAATTTCCTGGAAACCATTAGTAAATTCCACAAGATACCTTCTATCTTCAGGTTTTTGAACCAACGATCCCCTTCTTGCGACAGAACCGTGGCCTTTGTTATGGATTCTTCATTTAATTGTAGCTATAGGTCACCTACTTTGGCTTTTGCACCGTCAAAAGTCTTGGCAAAAGCCTGTGCGACTTCCAGATTAAAACCCTCAAAAGACTGTACAAATTTAACCCAATCGAAAAGGGCAAGGTCATCTACAACATCGTCATGAGAAAGCATATCCCATGAGCCATTCAGGTCCACCCTAACTATAGGAGCCATAAGCTTGCACACGATATACCAGAAGATGCAGTACGAAGGAGTCTATGTTCGAGCCAACCCAAAACAAATGGTATAGTTGGCATGGTCAAAGGTGACCCGAAAGCTAAGATCTCAGGAGGTTGCTACCATGACTTCCACCTTAACTGTTGATTAAACCCCCGCACAAGAGGATGAAAACACTCAAAAACCACCTCGCCTGCTAAGAACCTAATCCCTGATTACAAAGCACCATCCAAACAATGAAATGAATGCAATCTATGGTGAACAAGACAGAGAAGTAATGGTTTTAGGGCACGATCACTAGCCTGGTAATACTTTGATTAGACCACGACATAACAATTCAAAGTAGTATTCGGGTCATAAGGTAATGTCATAAATTTAGAACCAAAATCGTCGAAGGTAAAGTAATCACTAATACTTTGAAAATTGATTAAAGCATAACATAAATAAATTGCGATTGGGTTCTATTCTTATGCTATAAAATTTTTACATAACCATATACTCATCAAGCTTAAACGTTTTGTGATTTTTGGTGTTTCAAAGGCTCATTTGGTTTTACAAGGAGAGAAGCCTTTAGAGTTTATTTAATGCGTTTTACAAGAAGATTTCAATTTCATGCTTGACAGATTCTGGAATTGAAATGGGTAAACGAGATGTTTATCGATCAAATAAAAATCAAAACAAAAATGATCAATCACACAATTACTCAAAAACCATAATCAAACTCTTCGTAGACAAAATTAGGCAGCTAATAAAAATTTCCTTTGCCATGCCTGTGTTTCAAAGATTGATGAAACGATATGAATATTTGGCTTCCAACAATGGTGACTCACTGGGCGAAGCAGTTATCTTTGCACCATCAAAAATTGATATCAGGGAAAAGAAAGATTCGAGAATCACTAAAAACAACTTTGAAGCAGATTAAAAGTATTAAGATTAACTCAGAAAATCGATACATTCATATTCACAAAGAGTGCTCTAGCAAATGATTGTAACTTGAAAGTTAGTCTTGATAAAAAAGGCGACGATATTTATAAAGGTAACTTCAATACCATTGACAGGTCCGCTGCAGCCAACATGCGTTCATAGCCTCAACATGGATGTCATTTATATTTACAAAGAGTGCTCTAGCAAATGATTGTAACTTGAAAGTTAGTCTTGATAAAAAAGGCGACGATATTTATAAAGGTAACTTCAATACCATTGACAGGTCCACTGCAGCCAACATGCGTTCATAGCCTCAACATGGATGTCATTTAACCCACTCAAGTACTTTAATCCCATCCGAAAGTCATCTATCCATGATATGAATTTTTTTATATATGATCAACTTAAAAACATACATGACAGATCTCGAATCCGACATTGTTTCGTTGCCAGCAGTCCTGTTCAGTACCCCGATGAAGTTGTCTTGGTATCATGTGCACATTTAACCGCTGCCAGCAGGCCTGTTCAGTACCTTGGCAGATTTACACACATTTCCCACATGTTAAAGTGTTTCCAACTCTCCTTAGTCATTTATAATGATAAAATTTTTAGATTTCATGATAACGAGAGAGCGGGGAGATACTGAAGATTTGACAGCCAGGCAGACATATGATCGATCATTAATATTGCTTTTTTGTTCTTTTAAGAACTGATCATTTTAATCATTGTTTAGACATTTAGATTTCAATTAAGAAATCATCTCAAGGATGAGGAAGCGCTTTGAGTTGATCTCATTAGAGCTGGGATGGTGTAAAAAGTTTAAAGGAGATCGTACTTCCCAAAGATCTTAACAGAAATTTAGGAATAATATTCTCGCAGAGACTTCTAGAATAACTGTCTTATAAATCACTGATTTGAGTTAAAACTTAGCATTTAAGATGATTGAATTGTTTCAAACTGTCGTTAGTGATAAATATGATCATAAAACTTCCCCTAAATAATGGATTGCGAGTTAGAAATAACTTTTAAAAACAAAAAAGAAAACAAAGAAAGCAACAAAAATAGTCAATCAGAAAAGAAACATAAAAAATAAACATCTGGGGATATTTACAGGGGGCAGGTCTTATTATGCTCAAGTTAAGTATTTCTTGAGAGTCTGGCCATTCACCGGAAAAGTGTCTGGTTGCCCCTCCAAGTTTT
Organism: Picea engelmannii; assembly: GCA_009831015.1. Lineage (NCBI taxonomy): Eukaryota > Viridiplantae > Streptophyta > Pinopsida > Pinales > Pinaceae > Picea > Picea engelmannii. Next base: position 807,054 of record ML779284.1, read on the forward strand.
GCAAACGAAAGGAGCTAGAATCCAATTTTTCAGCAATGACAAAAAGTCCCAACCACAGGTTTTGAAACTTAGTGTATTCTCCTTTATCCTCATGTTCTTTGTCCCATTTGAGGACCAAATCTCCTATGTGAAAGTTTCTATCCGAGGACGAACTTGTATCAAACCAGTTTTTAACAATTTGTTGGTTCTGGTCCAATTTCTATTTTGCTTGTGTCCTAACTTCTTCTAATTTTAGTAAAGCATTTATTCAATTCTCTAAAGGGGGACATTCTTCCTCCTGAACTTTCTGAGATAATTGCAGTGAAGGGAGCAAGATGCGGGGAGGAAGGATAGCCTCTCTTCCATAGATGAGGAAGAAAGGAGAATTACCTATGGAATATTTTGGAGTTACCCTGTCAGCCCATAGTGCGTTATATAATGCATTGTGCCAATTTTTGGGATTTTCCGACACTGTTCTTTTTATTATTTTAATAAGATTTTTGTTTGTTGACTCAACCAAGCCATTTCATTAGGGATAATAACTGGCGGAGTATTTTAGCTTAATCCCTTTTCTAAAGAAAAAACATTTATGTCCAAGGAAGAAAAATAAGAAGCATTATCGAAAACTAAACATGTAGGTATTCCAAAACGAGTGATAATATGAGAATTTAAGGACGAAATTACCAGATTCGTGTTTACTACCCTTAATGGTAAAGATTTAGACCATCTCGTAAAATAATCCATTGCAGTTAGAATGTATTTGTGTTGTTGTGAAGAAGGTGGGTTAAGTGGTCCTATGATATCTAGACCCCACTGCTGAAATGGTGTACCTATTGTCATGGGCTGCAGGGGAAATGCAACCTTCTTTACCCGCCCTGCATCTTTTTGACAAATTATACATTTGCGAGACATAGCATGAGCATATTTAAATAATGTGGACCAATAGTAACCATCCCTAAGTACTTTTTGGGCAGTCGTGTCTCCACCAAAATGACCCCTGACATCACCAAAATGTAACTCAACTAGTACCTTTTCAGATTCTTCCTTTTCTAGGCAGCGCAGAAATACACCATCAAAATTCTTTCGAAACAATACATCATTAATCAATTGAAAAGACGTAGATATGAGCCTTAGTGCTCTTCTGTTTTTTGGATCAAGATTTCGAGGAGTAGTTCCATTAAGCAAATAAAATATGATATCATTATACCATGAATTAGGCACAGTTTGTATACAACAAATTTGTGTTTCATTATGCATATTTTCAGCTAGTGTTGTTGGTTGATTTTCAGGTATTTCAACTTAGTCAACCACTAATTTGCAAAGGCCTTGACCTCTAACAATTTTTGCAGGTATGATTTCAAGATCTTACTCTTGAAGGGAGGTCATCTAATTTGCCCTTTTCTCCCTGAGTTCCTTCTGAACTAATAGATTTCTTACAGGAGGGTAAGGAACAATGACTTTTGTCCTAGATTTCAACAGGTAAGGTCTGAAATGTTTAATTGCCTTGAAAACAACGTATGCTTGTTGATCTACTGCAGGATAATTTAATTCTGTTTCTTTAAAAGAAGAACTCATAGATGAAATGGCTATTTCATTGTTTTCAACATTTTTCGGAGTAAGCACAACAACATACGATCTTAGATATTATTTTCAGTATTAACTGCGTAGTGTAAGTCATTAATCTATGACCCATATTCATGAGTATTATTCGCAACTGACCAATAATTCTCATGATTTGAATAGTCCACTTAGCACTCATTGCATCGGGTGATGCTCACAGGGGTGAAGAAATGGGATTGAAGTGAACGAAATGAATCACATAGCATCAATCATCACTTATGGGGCTTGCACCCGGTAACCATGACTTCCCAGGTGGTCACCCATCCCAAGACGCCTCTGGCTCAAGTGCGCTTAACTATGGAGTTTTCCCACAATCAAGCCCACTTAGCTTGCTACCCCATTTGCAAAACCTTAGCAAGTATTGTGCCTTATGAACTACCCAGTTAGAGCTCCCTTGACTCTTATTATTTAAGTATATAGGGGCTTCCACAGTGCAAGATATTATATATTATTTTCAGGATTAACTGCGTAGTGTAAGTCATTAATCTATGACCCATATTCATGAGTATTAGTCGCAACTGACCAATAATTCTCATGATTTGAATAGTCCACTTAGCACTCATTGCATCGGGTGATGCTCACAGGGGCGAAGAAATGGGATTGAAGCAAACGAAATGAATCACATAGCATTAATCATCACTTCTGGGGCTTGCACCCGGTAACCAGGACTTCCCAGGTGGTCACCCATCCCAAGACGCCTCTGGCTCAAGCGTGCTTAACTATGGAGTTTTCCCACATTCAAGCCCACTTAGTTAATCCTGAAAATAATATCTAATATCTTGCACTGCGGAAGCCCCTATATACTTAAACATACGATCTGTCTGATGAAAAAGTGTAAAGCATAAAGTCTTTGGAGAAATCAGGACTCATCAGGGAGGGAGCTTCAGTTATATTTTTTCTGGAATTAAAAGCTAGGTTCTTTTGAGGTCCCCATTTGAAAAGAACATCCTTTTTAATCATGTTTTGCAGAGGCCTAACCATCTCAGAAAAACTTGGAACAAAGCATCTAACGAAATTTATTTTACTCAGAAAAGATTGCATTGCCTTTTTGGACGAGGGTGGAGGGAGATTGGAAATAACTTGTGTTCGATTGGGGTCTCTTATCATTCCCTCCTTTGAAACCATAAATCCAAGTAATCTTCCTTGCTCTACTGCAAAAAATGATTTCTTAGGATTTAGTGAAATATCAAACTTACGACAACGTTCTAGTACGACCCTAAGATGCGACAAGTGATCTTTTTTGTTCTTTGAAAAGACAATGACATCATCTAACTAGACAACAACTAACTGGTTGATAAGGCCACAGAAAGGAATATCCATTGCACTCTGGAAAGTGGCTCCGACATTAATCAATCCAGAAGGCATTATTCGATAGGCATAGGTGCCCCAGGGGGCGCGGAGAGTGGTTTTCAACTGATCAGATGGAGACATAAGGACCTGGTTATATCTTGAGAAACCATCTAATAAAGATAGTCTTTCAGAACCAGATACTTGTTGCAAAATTTGTTCCATCGGAGGAACGAGATAGTTGTCTTTATCAGAGGCTCGGTTTAAGTTATGAAAATCGACACAAAGTCGAATTTCTCCATTTTTCTTTCTAACTGAGACCAAGTTGGATACCCATTGGGTATGCCGAACTGGAAAAATTATTTTGGCGGTTAATAATTTATTTAGTTCCTTTTTTACTGTGGGCTCTAATTTAGGATGTATTTTCCTAATTTTTTTTTTGAAATGGTTGGGTTTGGGGTTTAATGGGAATTGCATGTTGTATTATGTTTTGATCAAAGGTTTTCAAATCATCGTATGTCCAAGCAAACACATCTTTAATTTATTTACACAACTTTATAAATGCATATCTTTCTTGTTGAGAACACCCTTTGCCAAGGTTAATTCTGAGGATTATCTTGCATTCCTAAGTTTATAGTTTCATAAAGTAACGAGGATCTGTTTGTTTTGCAATTAAACACTCCCCTAAACTTGTCATGTAAATCATAACATTTTTCTAATATAAAAATATACTTAGGGATAGAGTTTACCAAATCAGATGATAATTCCACAGAACGAGGGTTAGATATTACCGAAAAATCACAGAGATTTTCATTGTGAGTACTTTCATCAATTGCAACATCATGGAAAGTGTTCTCCATATGCAAAAAAATTATGATTTGTTGGTCATCATCAAACACTCGCCAATTGGTAATATTGTCGGGGATCAATGGTCTAAATAATAATTCAATACAAAATGCATTAGGAGAAAAACCTTCAACATGTAATGATTTCGATGCGACATTAGCCAATAAATCAACTTCAAAATTACTAGATCTAGGAATAGAACTTATGTTAAAAGCGAGAAATTTATGTATTAAGTTCCATACCTCGGTTTGGTAGTTTTTGAGATGAGGTGATAAACAATTAATAGTGTTTTTTACTTGCTTAACTACAATTTCAGAATCACCAAACACCATCAAGCTTTGCAACTTCAGATCGAGTGCCTTCTTCAGTCCTTGCATGAGTGCTTCATATTCTGCTGTGTTGTTAGTACATTGAAATTCTAATCGATAGGCAATGAATGTCTTATTACCTTTGGGTTCAAGCAGAACACAACCAACATCGGCTCCTTCATGAGATTTAGATCCATCCAAGTATAAAGACCAGATTTCATCACTATCAACAAAGTTTGCATCATTTTTCAAAACTGTTGCCTGAGTATGGGTTGATATTTCTGATTGTTGTTCTGGGTTTGTAAAAGTGGATATTTCAGTCATGAAATTCCCAAAAAAACTGTTCATTCCTTGAGCTTCAATTGTATTTACACCAGTGGTGAAAGGCTCATTCGAATCATTTAGATCTGTAACAGTGTACTTTAGATAACGTTCTCTATTAATTCTAATCTAGTTAGGCTGGTTGTTTTCCGGTAACCATAGATGAGACCAATTTGTAGCGAAATAACCTTGCAATTGTTCGGACCAATCTCTGCTCAAGAACAATCCATAAACTTTCAGAATATCAAGGACAACTATATCGATTACCTGGTGCACTTTTGGGTTAGATGATAATGTAATCAATACATCATTAAGTTCACCAACAATTGTGACATTAGTTCTGTCTAACTCAATGATTTTCAAATCGGAAGGTTTGACTTCAACATTAATATTTTGACAAATAGACAGAGGCATTACATTCGATGAGGCTCCATAATCAACCATACAATTATGCACATTTATGTTGAAAATTTCGAAAGTTAACAAGAATGGTGGTACATTTTTTCATGGTGTGCGAGCATAAATCTGCTGTTTTTTTACTGTTGTATCTGAAATTATTTTATCTAAATTCCCTACAGTCTTATCTAATGTGTCCTTTTTATTCTGATCTTCAGACGATCTTTTACTCACTACATCTTTTGTTTTATTTACGCCATTTTCTACTGATTTTTTATTTAAAGGTCATTCTTTTTACTATTTTTTTTTTTGACAATAACGTATAGAGGATTTATATTATAGATGGCAGAGCCACAAATCTGTTACAGAGGGCAGGGCTGCACAGAGCCGCTGCCTGCAAAACTGGATTACAACACTGAAGATTCTGGATTGCCATGATTTCCAAACTCAAACAGAAACCTGGACTAACATTATTTAGAGCCCTAGCTTCTATACAAAATGCTAGGTTGCGGAGGATCCTTTCAAACTTGAGCATCTCTACTCTGAAGAAGAGCTACTTCTCAGAATTTT
>ML779284.1:817628-834713 GCA_009831015.1 Picea engelmannii
GAATATAAGGTCCCGGTCCTCCTGGGAAATGAATTCGAAGATGTAGAAGCCCTTTCCAACGGCATAACAGGTCACACTGTTCTTTATTAGCGGCCTCCAGTTTCTTTGTATCCAGTTATCAGTTGTTCTTGTGGAAGGCCAAATCCCCATGAATTGGCCTACCAGACCACGCTCTGATAGAGAGATAGCTATTTTCATTGGTTGTTCCGGAGGAAGAGTGATTACTGGAATGTCCTCAAGTCGTTTTACAAAGCTCGAAGGATCTCCGGAGGTGGCCTTCTTCGAGCAGGCTGTGATTAGTTTGTTAAAGGTCGATGAGGGGGAGGGAGGGGGCGGCGGCTCCCCTCCGTCCTGGCTTGCCATGGACGGCCGAACCCTGATTCAACCTTCCAGCGCTCCAAAACCCTAATCACTCCTTTTCATCGTTACTATCTTTCTTGTTACTTAGCCGTTTTTCCGAAAATGTCCCAATGGGCACGTCGGCGGACCACGTCATTCTTTTTACTATTATCAACTATACTCTGCAACATTTTCTGTAGGATAAGAGGGAATTTAAGAAGTTCAAAAATTGATATATTTTCCCTTAGTTTTTTAAGATCTTCAACCATATCATATTCTAAATCTAGGGAAACATGGTTTCGTGTTGTTTCAATCTATTTTGTCTGTTTGGATACCGTATTCTTACTTGTCTCAGGCGAGGATGTGTTTTTCACCTTACTTCGAGTGTTATATGGGTGCTGATTTTTATAGACATTTTCAAAATTGGCTTGGAAAATACTGTCAGAAAGATGTTTGAAGACTGAGGGAGATGAGTCCTCCTCATCAGGTGTTTCTTCTTCACCTGTGTCATTTTGGTTTTCAGGCGATACAGGAACAACACTATCCTTTGCATCTAATATTGCTTGTAAAGCATAATGCAACCCTTCAAAATTCAGACCTTTGTGGTGGGATTTGGTTTGTTTGGAGGAAAAGGTTTCCTAAAAGGTGGTCTAAAGTTTCCTTTACTTGAAGATGCTTCTTCAACATATCTTTTCAAGTCTATGACTTGATTAGATAACTTTTGAAAGGCTTTATGTAAACCCTCCAAGTCTAAAGTTTCTTGTTCTTTTTTTTGGGGGGAAGGTTTGGTAAGGATTTATATTTTCTTATTAGAAGAGGGATTTGATTCATCCTCCACATTTACATTATCCTTTAAACTAAGAATTTCCTTTTCAATAAGGACATCCTCCTCAAAAGCTTCTAGTAACGTGTTTTTCCTATACCTCTTAACCCATATAACTATATTATGATGTAGGGCTTTAGCATAGTATGCAACACTCAAGTTTTCAACATGCATCGATTCTGTAGGGATTTTATTTTTAAGCGTTAGGAATCTCTGATTAAAATCCTTGACTTTCTCTTTGGGGTTCATTTTCATGTTGGACAATTCCATTACCAAAACTTCTGGAGATTGATCATCCCCGAACTTTTCTAAGAGAAAGGTCTCAAACTTATCCCAAGAAGTGATAGCTTGGGGCTGTTGTGAAAAATACCATGTGGAGGCATTTACTTCAAAAGTGTAAGGGAATAGCCTCCACACGACATCTTCATGTTCGACGTTTCAAAGCCTAACCGCTAACATGAATTTTTTGATATGATCCTCAGCTGATTGCTTCGAATCGAGGTCAAATCTGGGTAACCATTTTTCAGGATGTTTGGGTAACAGATGTTGAGGTCCGGGCACTGCCACAACATATTGATCTAGCCAAGGTCTGGCAGGATTGTTTTGGTTAGCCATGGGAGTTGGTGGGAGTGAATTTCAAGATCGACCACACAAAGAACTGCCTTCATGAGAGGATTCCTCTCTTGAAGAGGGTGGAGAAGGCCCAGGTGAGGATGGAGGAAGACCAGATCCTCCAACATCTTGGATTAGTGCTTCAAAAGGATTAGTAATAGTATCACCTAATGTGTGATTAGGCATACCAGTGCCAAGAGGATCTTCTTGCTGATTTGAAAAATCAAGAGGCTGATTTAACTATCTACCAGTTTGTCTAAGTCGGGATAATGCACCCTTAGTTCTCAAAATTGATTGGCAATAATTACAGATAATTTCTTGTACATCGAACCCTTGAGGGATCGATGTCACAAGTGCAGCGGGAATGTTAGGTGTAGCTTCTGTCATAGTGGCTGGATCAGGTATAACGGTAGGGTCTGAGCGACTACGCATCACAAAAAGAGAACGATTATTCGAGGGATTCTTACGACCTCCTCGTGCCATCAATGACTTTCAAGCCCTTCTTCTAGCGCCATTTGTTGACGAGCGTTTATGACACACTATCAACGAGAAGGGAAGATCCGGTCCGGGGTTGTCTAGTTAACCCAAGCTGTTTAGAATAACCTACCCTGATAGGTTTTATGGCTCCGTTAGCCAAAAAAAATACTAAAGTGACTAAGAAATGTAAAAGCTATCTATCCATCTAACCTTATTTCGTATGTTTAATGAATAATCCTACACACACACACACACACACACACACACACACACACACACACACACACACACACACACACACACACCTAACATATAGTTTTATTATATACAATTGGTATGTACATATACACAGTTTGCATAAAGCCTTGTGAAAATGAAAGTTTAAATAGTGAAACAAAATTTGAATAAAATATAAGACTAAGGAAATTATTCTATTACTATAAGTTGCAGACAACAAAATGAACGAATAAGATTTGAAATGATATAACTGTAATGAACAAAGCATTAAAGTTTGAATAATTTAATCGTTATTCATTCGTAAAATAAATAAATCAAATAAAAGGAAAATAACTAACATGATGCTCATCATCTACAAAGAAAAATCTCTAAGCTATTTTGTCTTTCTGTGTAATGTAAGCTCCTCCTAACCTGTTGCCAAGCATAAATCTATGGCAAGAAGCAAAGAATGATATTTCTTTAAATCACTCAAGGACTTTTATACGTTGAAAGTAATCTATAATAAACACAAAGGCAAATGCAATTTTCTCATGTAACTTTAAATTATTCAAAATCTCGAAAAGAAATTAACTCCAATCTTCTACAAGTGATATAATCAAAACTCTAACATTCGACGTAAACTCAAAATGTAGAGATATATGATTAGCCACAAAGATTATGATAACCAATAAATAATGAACTTCAGAAGAAATAAACACAACATGAATGCATAAGTGTTGAACAGACAAAAGCTAATTCATACCATATACATTTTCATACCCAAAAAATATATGAAAGACACTAATCACATTGTAAAGTTTACATAAGGACTAAAGCCAAAACGCAAACTGCATTTCATATATTTCTCAAAAAGATAAGTACATCATCAGGTCCCAAAAGAATTGCCCTATTTCTCTGAGCAAGCACCAATATTTAAACTAAGTTCATGATCTGTTTCTCATATCTTACAAGATAGAGATAGATCCATTTCTAATAAAGTCTTTACAAAAAAAAGCCAAGAAATAGGTCTGATGTAACATCCATTCAAAATAGTTACATAATCAAAATATTCTTGAAACTGTTTTTAAAGAGAAACTTGCAAATCTGGAGCATCTCCAACGATTTACTTGTCCCATCAACCTTTGCAAGTCGATCCCCTTCACACATGAGAAGAAAAAAAGCAATCTAATACTAATTAAAGACAAGCTACAAAATATATGATTATGTAGCTAGTCTAATAAAACAAAATAAAACAATTTTAGTTATAACAAAAACAAACCAAATGTTAATTCTAAGAAAATTGTTTACCCTTTAAACATTTGAAAAAGAGGCATGCGACAATTTCGAATTCATAACAACGTTGAAGTTGGAAGAATTTTTTATAACAATATCCCCTCATTTCCATAACCTTTTGCTAGCCCCGGGGGAATTTTGTTGGATGCTGGCTCTCAAATCCTCGTTTTCTCTTTCCAATACTAAGTTACGATCAATAACCTAATTTAACTGAGCTTGCAAGTAAGGGATATCCTGGTAATACCTATGGATCCAATTGAAACACCCTTCACAATATACATGTTCCAATTTCGATAAGGGGCGAGTATCATCTGAGTTTGATGGTTTATCTTGCGCCATAACCCTTTTCAAATCATACTGGATTCTTGAAAACCCTTCTTGCTCCTCTACAAATGGAGGCAAGTTTGAAACAAAATCATATTGGGGAGAATCCATTCTAGTGGCATCAGAATTGGTGTCCTCGACATAGATTGTATCCTCGATAACAACTGTGGGAATGGGTTTATCATGGTTGTGATATCGATTCCTGGTCATCCATTAAAGAAGTTGCCATTCCTTTTATTTCTAAAATCTAAATCATTAGCCCTCTGTGTGTTTTGCTTACTTTGTCTTTTGATTTCAATTTTATCTTCATTAACCGAGTCCTGTACAAGATCAGGGACGACAGGTGCCTTGTCTCTTAGATGACTCAAAACTTCCTCCAAGGAATTCTTCGGAACGAATTCACGCTTCTTGGAGGAGACCTCGACTATTGGACGAAAATCAATATGGGTATCGAGATGTAATACAGGGTCTTTCGAGACTTGTATTTCAACTCAAAAACTTTGCAGAGAGTGGGCCGATATGCTTGGGACGATAGGCTCATCAACACACAGAGGTAAACTATGGGCAGGTTCAAATGGCACTGAGACAAAACCATTCCTAACAAGAAAACTTTGCCAACTATCTCCTATCTTTAGAAATTGGCAATTAACCAGAACCCAAATAAAACCATGGTGGAATAGATTGGATTCAGAGTTGGGGTTTTTTCTTTGGTAGAACCTGGACATCTTCTGGAGACTTCCAAGCAAACAAAATGGAAAGTTTAACTTAAAACCTAGGAAGACCATCAATAGGCGCACATGAAATAAAAACACCAGTCCATACCATCCCTCATAGGTGGTGAACTGTTTAATTATCAACAACAAGCCAATCCAATGAGTCTTGAGCACTTGTATGGGCGTATCTTTAAGGTTATAGTGCGATTTTCTAGATACAATTAGTAAATTTCATGGGATACCTTCTATATTCAGGTTTTTGAACCAACAATCCCCTTCCTGCGACAAACTCGTGGCCTCCGCTATGGATTCTTCATTTACTTGTAGTTGGAGGTCACCTACTTTGGCTTTTACACCGTCAAAAGTCTTGGAAAAAGCCTGTGTGACTTCCATATTAAAACCCTCAAAAGATTGTACAAATTTAACCCAATCGAAAAGGGAGAGTTCATCTACATCATCGTCATGAGAAAGCAAAGCCTGTGAGACATTCGACTCCACCCTAACTACAAGAGCCATAGGCTTGCACATGATATACCAGAAGATGCAGAATAAAGGAGTCTATGTTTGAGCCAACCCAAAACAAATGGTATAGTTGGCATGGTCAAAGGTGACCTGAAAACTAAGATCTTGGGAGGATGCTACCATGAATTCCACCCTAACTGTTGATTAAACCCCCGCACGAGAGGACGAAAACACTCAAAATCCACCTCGCCTGTTAAAAAACTAATCCCTGGTTACGAAGCACCATCCAAACAATGAAATGAATGCAATATCTGGTGAACAGGACAGAGAGGTAATGGTTTCAGAGCATGGTCACTAGCTAGGTAATGCTTTGATTAGACCGCGACATAATAGTTCAAAGCAGTATTCGGGTGATAAGGTAATGTCATAAATTTAGAACCAAAATCGCCAAAGGTAAAGTAATAAATAATACTTTGAAAATTGATTACAACATAACATAAATCAATTGCGATTGGGTTCTATTCTTATGCTATACTTTTTTTACATAACCATATACTCATCAAGCTTAAACATTTTGTGATTTTAGGTGTTTCAAAGGCTCATTTGGTTTTACAAGGAGAGAAGCCTTTAGAGTTTATTTAATTCGCTTTACAAGAAGATTTCAATTTCATGCTTGACAATCATGAAATTGAAAAGGGTAAACAACATGTTTATCGATCAAATAAAACTCAAAACAAAAATGATCAATTAGGCAATTACTCAAAAACCATAATCAAACTCTTCGTAGACAAAATTAGGTAGCTAATAAAAATTTCGTTTTCCATGCTTGCATTTCAAAGATTGATGAAATGATATGAATATTTGGCTGCTAACAATGGCGACTCACTGGGTGAAGCAGTTATCTTTGCACCATCAAAACTTTATATCAGGGAAAATAAAGATTCAAGAATCACTAAATACAACTTTGAAGTAGATTAAAAGTATTAAGATTAATTCAAAAAATCAATACAGTCATATTCACAAAGAGTTCTCTAGCAAATGATTGTAACCTGAAAGTTCGTCTTGATAAAAAAGACGACGATATTTATAAAGATAACTTCAATACCGTTGATAGGGCCAATGCATCCAACAAGCATTCATAGCCTCAACAAGGATGTCATTTAATCCATTCAAGTACTTTAATCCCATTCGAAAGTCATCTATTATGATATGCAATTTTTGATACATGATCAACTTAAAAACATACCTGTCAGATCTCGAACCTGACATTGCTTCACTGCCAGCAGGCCTATTCAGTACCCCAACGAAGTTGTCTTGGTATCATGTGCACATTTACCTGCTGTCAGCATGCTTGTTCAGTACCCCATCGGGTTTACACACATTTCCCACACATTAAAGTGTTTCCAACTCTCCTTAGTTGTTTATAATGATAAAATTTTGAGATTTCATGATAATGGGAGAGTGGGGAGATACTAAAGATTTGACAGCCAGACAGACATATGATCGATCATTAATATTACTTTTTTGTTCTTTTAAGAACTGATGGTTTTAATCATGGTTTAGACATTTAGATTTCAATTAAGAAATCATCTCAAGGATGGGGAAGTGATTTGAGTTGATCTCATTAGAGCTGGGACGGTGTAAAAAGTTTAAAGGTGATCGTACTTCCCCAAGATCTTGACAGAAATTCAGGAACAATATTCTGGTAGAGACTTCTAGAAGAACTGTCTTATAAATCATTGATCTGAGTTAAAAATTAACATTTAAGATGCTTGAACTGTTTCAAACCTGCCGTTAGTGATAAATCTGATTATAAAACTTCCCCTAAATAATTGATTGTGAGTTAGAAATAACTTTTAAAAACAAAAAAGAAAACAAAGAAAGAAGCAAAAACAGTCAATCAAAAAACAAACATAAAAAATAAACAGCTAGGGATATTTACAGGGGGCAAGTCTTATTCTGCTCAGGCGAAGTATTTCTTGACAGTCTGGCCATTCATCGGAAAAGTGTCTGACTGTCCCTCCAAGTTCTGCAAACAAAAGGAGCTAGGACCCAATTTTTCAGCAATGACAAAAGGTCCCAACCACATGTTTTGAAACTTAGTGTGTTCTCCTTTATCCTCATGTGCTTTGTCCCATTTGAGGACCAAATCTCTTACGTCAAAGTTGCTATATGAGGACAAACTTGTATCAAACCAGTTTTTAACAATATGTTGGTGTTGTTCCAATTTCAGTTTTGCTTGTGTCCTAACATTTTCTAATTTTAGTAAAGCGTTTATTCGATTCTCTAAAGGGGGACATTCTTTGTCCTGAACTTTCTGAGATAATTGCAGTGAAGGGAGAAAGACATGGGGAGGACGGATAGCCTATGTTCCGTAGAATATGAAGAAAGGAGGATTACCGATGGAAGCTTTTGGAGTGACCCTGTCAGCCCATAGTGCGTTATATAATGCATTGTGCCAATTTTTTTGATTTTCCGACACTGTTCTTTTTATTATTTTAATCAAATTTTTGTTTGTTGACTTGGTCAAGCCATTTCCTTGGGATAATAATTGGTGGATTATTTTAGCTTAATCCCTTTTCTGAAAGAAAAAACATTCATGTCCAAAAAAGAAAAATAAGAAGCATTATCAAAAACTAAACATTCAGGTATTCTGAAACGAGTGATAATATGAGAGTTTAAGAACGAAATTACCTTATTCGTGTTTACTACCCTTAACAGTAAAGCTTCAGACCATCTCGTAAAATAATCCATTACCATGAGAATGTATTTGTCTTGATGTGAAGAAGGTGGATTAATTGGTCCTATGATATCTAGACCCCACTGCTGAAATGGTGTGTCTACTGTAATGGGCTACATGGGAAATGCAACCTTCTTGACCCGCCCTACAAATTTTTGTCAAATTATACATTTGCGAGCCATAGCATGAGCATCTTTAAATAATGTGGGCCAATAGTAACCAACACTATGTACTTTGTGGGAAGTTGTGTCTCCACCAAAATGACCCCCAACATCACCGAAATGTAACTCATCTAGTACCTTTTCAGATTCTTCCTTTCCTAGGCAACACAAAAATACACCATCCAAATTCTTCCGAAACAATACATCATTAATCAATTGAAAAGACACAGATCTAAGCCTTAGTGCTCTTCTGTTTTTTGGATCAATATTTCGAGGAGTAGTTCCATGAAGCAAATAAAATCTGATATCATTATACCATGAATTATGCACAGTTTGTATACAACAGATTTGTGTTTCATTATGCAGATTTTTAGCTGGTGCTGTTGGTTGATTTTCTGGTATTTCAACTGAGTCAGCCACTAATTTTCAAAGGCCTTGACCTATAACAATTTGTGTGGGTACAATTTTGATATCGTACTCTTGAAGGGAGGTCATCCAATTTGCCCTTTTCTCCCCGAGTTCCTTCTGAACTAACATATTTCTTACAGGAGGGTAAGGAACAATGGATTTTATCCTATATTTCAACAGGTAAGGTCTGAAATGTTTAACTGCCTTGAAAACAATGTATGCTTGTTGATCCACTGCAGGATAATTTAATTATGCTCCTTTAAAAGTAGAACTCATAAATGAAATGGGTATTTCATTGTTTTCAACATTTTTCCGAGTAAGCACAACATCATACGATTTGTCTGATGCAAAAGTGTAAAGCATAAAGTCTTTGGAGAAATCAAGACTCATCAGGGAGGGAGCTTCAGTTATAGATTTTCTAATAGAATTAAAATCTAGGTTCTCTTGAGGTCCCCATTTGAAAAGAACATCCTTTTTCATCAGGTTTTAGCATAATTATGATGTAGGGCTTTAGCATAATATGCAACACTCAAGTTTTCAGCATGCATTGATTCAGTAGGGATTTTATTTTTAAGCATTAGGAATCTCTGATTAAAATCCTTGACTTTCTCTTTGGGGTTCATTTTCATGTTGGACAATTCCATTACCAAAACTTTTGGAGATTTATCATCCCCAAAATTTTCTAAGAAAAAGGTCTCAAACTTATCCCAAGAAGCGATAGTTTGGGGTTGTTGTGTAAAATTCCCTGTGGAGGCATTTCCTTCAAAGGTGTAAGGGAATAGCCTACACACGACATCTTCGTGTTCGACGTTTCAAAGCCTAACCGCTAACATGAATTTTTTGATATGATCCACAACTAATTGCCTTAGAATTGGGGTCATATTTGTGTAACCATTTTTCAGGATGTTTGGGTAACAGATGTTGAGGTCTGGGCACTGCCACGACATCTTGATCTAGCCAAGGTCTTGCGGGATTGTTTTGGTTAGCCATGGGAGTTGGTGGGAGTGAATTTTGAGATTGCCCAAATGAAGAACTACCTTTGTCAGAGGATTCCTCTCTTGAAGAGGGTGGAGAAGACCCAGGTGGGGATGGAGGAAGAGAAGATCCTTCAGCACCTTGGATTAGTGCTTCAATAGGATCGATAATAATATCACCTAATGTGTGATTAGGCAGACGAATTCCAAGAGGATCTTCTTACTGATTTGAAAAAGAAAGAGGTCGATTTAACTGTCTACCAGTATGTCCAAGTCGGGATAATGCACCCTGAGTTCTCAAAATTGATTGGTGAGAATTACAGATAATTTCTTTTACAACGAACCCTTGACGGATCGGTGTCATAGGTTCAACGAGAATGTCAGGTGTAGCTTTTGACGTAGTGGCTGGATCAGGTATAACGGTAGGGTATGAGTGACTACGCATCACGACATGAGAATGATTATTCGGTGGAGTCTTACGACCTCCTCGTGCCATCAATGACTTTCGGGCCCTCCTTCTAGCGCCATTTGTTGACGAGCGTTTATGACACACCGCCAACAAGAAGAGAAGATCCGGTCCGAGGTTTTCTAGTTAACCCAAGCCGTTTAGAATAACCTACCCTGATGGGTTTTATGGCTCCGTTAGCCAATGAAAATACTAAAGTGACTAAGAAATGTAAAATCTATCTATCTACCTAACCTTGTTTCGTACGTTTAACCAATAATCCTATATATATATATATACACACACACACACACACACACACCTAACATATAGTTTTATTATATACAATTGGTATGTACATATACAAGGTTTGCATAAAGCCTTGTGAAAATGAAAGTTTAAATAGTGAAACAAAATTTGAATAAAATATAAGACTAAGGAAATTATTCTATTACTATAAGTAGCATACAACAAAATGAACGAATAAGATTTGAAATGATATAACTGTAATGAACAAAACATTAAAGTTTGCATAATTTAATCGTTATTCATTTGTAAAATAAATAAATCAAATAAAAGGAAAATTAACTAACCTGATGTTGATCAGCTGCAAAGAAAAAGCTCTAAGCTATTTTGTCTTTCTGTGTAATGTAAGATGCTCCTAACATGTTGCCAAGCATAAATCTACGGCAAGAAGCAAAGAATCATATTTCCTGAAATAACTCATAGAAATTTTATATGCGAAAGAAATCTACAATAAACATAAAGGCAAATGTAATTTTTTCATATAACTTTAAATTATTCAAAAGCTCGAGATGAAATTAACACTAATCTTCGGCAAGTGATATAATAAAAAATATAACATTCGACGTAAACTCAAAATGTATAGATATATGATTAGCCACAAAGATTATGATAAGCAATAAATAATGAAGTTCGTAAGAAATAAACACAACATGAACGCATAAGTTTTGAACAAACTAAAGATAATTCATAACATATACGTTTTCATACCCATAAAATATATGAAAGACAATAATCACATTGTACAGTTTACATAAGGACTAAAGCCAAAAATCAAACTGCATTTCATATATTTCTCAAAAAGATAAGTCCATCATCAGGTCCCAAAAGAATTGCCCTTTGTCCTTGGGTAAGCACTAGTATTTAAACTAAGTTCATGATCTGTTTCTCATATCTTACAAGATAGAGACAAATCCATTTTTAATAAAGTATTTACTAAAAAATAACCAAAAAATAGGTCTGATGTAACAACCATTCAAAATAGTTACATAATCAAAATATTCTTGAAACTGTTTTTAAAGAGAAGCTTGCAAATCTGGAGCATCTCCAACGATTTGCTTGTCCCATCAACCTTTGCAAGTCGATCCCCTTCACACCTGAGAAGAAAAACAAAATTTTAATTTAGAAAAAAACAATCTAATACTAATTAAAGACAAGCTCCAGAATCTATGATTCTATAACTAGTCTAATAAAACAAAATAAAACAATTTTAGTTATAACAAAAACAAACCAACTGTTAATTCCAAGAAAATTGTTTACCCTTTAAACATTTGAAAAAGCGGCATGAGATAATTTCGGATTCATAAAAACGTTGAAGTTGGAAGAATTTTTTATAACAATATCCCATGATTTCCAAAACCTTTTGCTAGCCCTGGTGGAATTTTGTTGGATGCTGGCTCTCAGATCATCGTTTTCTCTTTCCAATACCAAGTTACGATCCATAACCTAATTTAACCGAGCTTGTAATTAAAGGAGATATTGGTAATACCTCTGGATCCAATTGAAACACCCTTCACAGTATATCTGTTCCAAATTCAGTAGGGGGTGAGTATGATCTAAGTTTAATGGTTTATCTTGTGCCATAACCCTTTTCAAATCATACTGGATTCCTAAAAACCCCTCTTGCTCCTTTGGAAATGGAGGCAAGTTTGAAACAAAATCATATTGGGGAGAATCCATTCTAGTGGCATCAGAACTGGCGTCCTCGACATAGATCGTATCCTCGATTACAACTGTGGGAATGGGTTTATCATGGTTGTGATGTCGATTCCTCGCCATCCTTGAAAGAAGTATGCCATTCCTTTTATTTCCGAAATCTAAATCATTAACGCTCTGTGTGTTTTTCTTACTATGTCTTTTGATTTTAATTTGATCTTCATTAACTGAGTCATGTATAGGATCATGGAAGACAGGTGCCTTGTCTCTTAGATGACTCAAAACTTCCTCCAAGGACTTCTTCAGAATGAATTCACGCTTCTTGGAGGTGACCTCGTCTATTGGACGAAAATCAATGGGGGTATCGAGAGGTAATACAGGGTCTTTCGAGACTTGTATTTCAAATTGAAAACTTTGCAGAGAGTGGGATGATATGCTTGGGACATTAGGCTCATCAACACACAGAGGTAAACTATGGGCAGGTTCAAATGGCACTGAGACAAAACCATTCCTAACAAGAAAACTTTGCCAATTATCTCTTATCTTTAGCAACTGGGAATTAACCATAACCTGAATTAAACCATGGTGGAATAGACTAGATTCAGAGTTGGGGTTTTGTCTTTGGTAGAACCTGGACATCTTCTGGAGACTTCCAAGCAAATAAAGTGGCAAGTTTAACTTAAAACCCAGGAATACCATCAATAGGCACACATGAAATAAAAACACCAGTCCATACCGTCCCTCATAGGTGACGAACTGTTTAATTATCAACAACAAGCCATGCCAACGAGTCTTGAACAATTGGATGGGCATGCCTTTAACGTTATAACACAATTTTCTGGATACCATTAGTAAATGCCATGGGATACCTTTTATCTTCAAGTTTTTGAACCAACAATCCCCTTCCTACGACAAACCCGTGGCCTCTACTATGGATTCTTCATTTACCTCTAGCTGGAGGTCACCTAGTTTGGCTTTTGCACCATCAAAATTCTTGGCAAAAGCCTGTGTGACTTCTATATTAAAACCCTCAAAAGATTGTACAAATTTAACTCAACCGAAAAGGGCGAGTTCATCTACATCATCGTTGTGAGAAAGCAGAGCCCGTGAGCCATTCGACTCCACCTTAACAATAGGATCCATAGGCTTGCACATGATATACCAAAAGATGCAGAACGAAGGAGTCTGTGTTCGAGCCAACCCAAAACAAATGTTATAGTTGTCATGGTCAAATGTGACCCAAAAACTAATATCTTTGGAGGATGCTACTGTGACTTCCACCCTAACTGTTGATTAAACCCCCGCGCCAGAGGACGAAAACACTCAAAAACTACCTCGCCTGCTAAGAACCTAATCCCTGGTTATGAAGCACCATCCAAACAATGAAATGAATGCAATCTCTGGTGAACATGACAGAGAGGTAATGGTTTGATAGCACAGTCACTAGCCAGGTAATACTTTGATTAGACTGCGACATAACCGTTCAAAGCATTATTCGGGTCATAAGGTAATGTCATAAATTTAGAACCAAAATCGCCAAAGGTAAAGTAATAACTAATACTCTGAAAATTAATTAAAGCATAACATAAATCAATTTCGATTGGGTTCTATTCTTATGCTATAAAATTTTTACATAACCATATACTCATCAAGGTTAAACGTTTTGTGATTTTAGGTGTTTCAAAGGCTCATTTGGTTTTACAAGGAGAGAAGCCTTTAGAGTTTATTTAATGCGTTTTACAAGAAGATTTCAATTTCATGCTTGACAGTCATGAAATTGAAATGGGTAAACGAGATGTTTATCGATCAAATAAAACTCAAAACAAAAATGATCAATCAGGAAATTACTCAAAAACCATAATCAAACTCTTCATAGACAAAATTAGGCAGCTAATAAAAATTTCCTTTGCCATGCTTGCTTTTCAAAGATCGATGAAGCGATATGAATATCTGGCTGCCAACACGACTACGCTCATTCACAAGAAGATGAGTACAATGAGGCTCCCAAAGGCCTTTTTACGTCAAACATGAATTCCAAAACCCTAGACATCCAAAAAACTAACCGTAGGAGATGAAGCACCAAAAGTCTTGTGGGCCCTGTTGGGGTAAGTTGGTACATCAACTTCTCGGGGTCGTAACTTTTGCATACAATCTCCATTTTACATGCACGATAATCCGATGGAAAGGTCTATCCGAGGAATACACATTATGACATCACACTTTGACCCCGTCTACAGTGTGGATGTGGGGGGCCCAAAAAATGTTGTTTAGGGCCTCAAAACGACATCAGAAGTTTAGGACCTGAAAATCTAGAAAAAAATCTGCCAGGATAAAAAAACGTAATTTCCAAGATGAAAGTTGTATGCGAGCCAACTAGAAGAGGTGGGTGGCCACCAATATCCATCTGGATCACATTTTGATAAGTTAAAGTGAAAATTCAAAAGTTTCAATTGTTTTTGTCAACTTTGATGATAGATAATTATTAAATTGACCCCAAAATAGTAATAGTGATCATTTTAACGATGAAATCCCTACCACCATACCATTAAAATTATAGATACAATTATAATAAGGGACCAACCAACTTTTCTTTTATAAGGCATTAAAATTATAGATACAATTATAATAAGGGGGCAACCAACTTTTCTTTTATAGGGAATGGAAAGTGTTGTAAATTTGCTAATATTTCATATTGCAAATATTTGTTAATATTACAAACATATAAGGTCAAAGTTCTCTTAAAAACTTAAAAATGCCATTACAATCAAAACCATTTCTTTCCATACATAGTTGTATACCTATCTCTTTTAGTTCATCTAGGTCAAGGACAAGTTCAATAATTTCATTTTTATTATATATATATATATATATATATATATATATATATATATATATATATATTTTATGTCTGGCGGAATCAACAACTAGTTGGGCATGTGCTCGCGTTACACGTGGCCGTGTTATCCAACTGCTACCACTATAACCTCCAGGTGTGCCCACGATGCCCCTTACACGACACACATTGTAAGTCGGGGGGAATTGAACTCGAAACCTCATGGAACTTCATTTTCATGGCACTTGCCAATTGAGCTGCCCCCCCCAGGGGCATTTTTATTTTATATTGATTAAGTATAAAATAATGTAAAAAAACAAGGAAATAAATATTAAGATAAAATGAATATATGTTATTTATTTATTATTTGAAATTAGGGATGGGATAGTTCGAAAATCAATCATGATTTATAAAGTTAAATGAATGATTCCCATATTGTGAGAAGGGTCAAAACAATATGTTTTGATTGGCTCTTGACAATCATTTGTAGATTTGAAGTCTAGAACGACTCATTCCTAACCAAGTTACCATCATACCTTAATCGAGCTCTCAATCCTATAGTAAGAGTTAGTTGAACAAACTTTTTATTGTGTAGTTGAACAACCTTTTTATTGTGTAGGTGAATAATTGTGTTGTTTTTCTCTTCTCTTTCAAACAACTAGACTAAGGCCTTCCTTTACTAAAATTGTCTAATGCAAATTGTTAAGATGACCAAATATTTAATAGGGATAAGTACTCTACCAAATTATATTGGATAAAAAAAACTTGACATACTTAAACTTATTTACTAGGAGTAAGTACTCTACCAAATTATATTGCACAAAAAATACTTGGCATAGTTAAACTTATTTAACAAAACTTCATTCTTACTCTTTCATATAGAATGAGTTCCAATGTTACATTAAACTCAATTTCTTATTAGAATTTGTCCCTTATTGAAATTTAGCACATGCACAAACAAAAACGATTTAGTTTGCGGAATGCTATGCAAAAGTGTCCTTTTGAGTTGCACAAATGGCTTCCAAAGTTAACAAATCTAAGAAAACAATAGGTAAGCCCCCATAGGTAAGCTTTTTATTTATAATTAAGCCCTCATAACTTGTTAGTCAACGATATAGTGGCTTATAACTATCAATAGACTTACATTATTTTTTTTTTGAAGACATTGGTTTTAATATACATTAAGTCCTTATACCAAGCAATTGAAACTTGTAAGTGTAAATTATTAGGATTTAATAAATAGTACTTTTTAAATTTAATCAAGGCACATAATCACAATTTTGAAGATTGGTTATTATTTTGAAGATTGATGGGTCATCTAACAAGCATCATCCTAACCATGGGATCGTAACTACATTGATATTAATGTTTTAGTATTAGATATTTATGATATCATATTTCAATAATTCTACAAGATAATTTTTTTTAACAATAATTGGTAGATATTTTGTCTTAAGTAAAAGGAGGCATTGAGTGTTGGCAACAAGGTTACATCATAAGAGACTTCTTATTAGAATCCCACAAACCCAAAAAGACAAAATCCCCATGACAATTTCCAATTGAGCTGATATACCAGACTCATGCTTTTGAATTTTCCTAGACATTGCGTAAATTGAGGTAGTGTTGCATTTTATTTTACCTTCATGTCTCCTTAACATCTATTGAAAGTCCTCATCTGGTTCCACGTAAAATGATATAGATACAATCCATTAATAGGTGTGCCCTCAAACTAAGTGAAACTAGGATGCAGGGGTGATTTTAAGAACCCCCCCTAAATTTATATGTATAATAAATGGGCGAATCCCCATGATACATAGGAAAAATTGAAGGCTATTTTATCAATAATATAAAATGTATATATAATTTTTTGGTGAATATTTTAGTCAATTATATAATCTTGTAAAATATTGGCGAATATTTCACTGAATTATAAAATCTTGTAAAATATTGGCGAATCTTTCACTGAATTATAAAATCTTGTAAACTATTGGCAAGTGGTGTTGGGTAAACAAATGGACTTCACACAACATTTCACCACATCTACTACAATAAAGTTGACCAAAATTGACAAAGAGCATTTTGTATAGGCCAATTGCAAAATGTGTTTCAATCTACAAATGGAGTTCACAACATTGTCAACATTCACTACATCTGCTACAATAGAGTCAACTAACATCAACATTCACTACATCTACTACAATAAAGTCAACCAACATTTCACCCAACATCAACATTCACTACATCTACTACAATAAAGTCAACCAACATTTCAGTACATCTGTTATAGTTCGAGAAATAATAGTTTT
>ML779284.1:851458-872853 GCA_009831015.1 Picea engelmannii
AAAAAAAAAAAAAAAAAAAAAAAAAAAAAAAAAAAAAAAAAAAAAAAAAAGAGTTTAAATGGTAATTTTGTATGATCTATGAGAGTTTTGACTATGGGATCTAAGAGTGGTTGTTTTTAAGTAACAATCCCTACCCCCCCCTCTTTTTTAATTCGAGACAAAAAAAAGTGAAGTAATAAAATACTTATGTGGAACTAGTTTAGATAATAATATATAGCATAGTTTAAATTTTTCCATTTGCATTTGTTATATTTCTTTTCATTTCTTTCCAATTCCTTGTCTGTGTTATTGCTAACATGTTTATTGTGCAGGTCTCCTCGCAATAGATCCAATAACAAATTGCAGTGACAGTAAGGATGACATAGGCCATAATAACATAAAGAACCAATAATTCATAAGCCCAATCCATAGATAATAAAAACAAGATCTCATCACCATGTAAGCAGTGTCAAATAGTAGCATGACATCAAATAAGCACCAGACCTGATCTCCAATCTACAAGGGGGTCCCACCTACTAGTATTATTTATCTTTTATAATAATAGGCTTTAGCAACACTTTGCGGGCAAAACTTCGTTGACGATTTTAATCATCAAAAAACTGGCGACTCCACAAGGAAATTTGTTTTCAACAGATTTAGAACTCAGAACTCATGGTTTCGTAGACCAAGAACTGCAGGTCAAGAAGATATAACCAGGAAGATTATGCAACAGGGGAAAATGAATGGATTTAATGGAAAGATGACTGGGAATTTGGGAATAATTCATGAAAAATGTTAAGTATGAGGGGTTTCTACCACTGTATGCATAATCATTCGACCGTAATCTGCTCTCAACTTTAAGAAGATTTTTTTTTAGACTTGCTCTTAAAATCTCAATGGATGAAGAAATGGCAGGATGAAGCGAGAGATAACCAATTCTTTACAAGACAACAATGGAAATATATAACAATTTCAAGGGCCCTTCAGAGGAGACATCATAACAACTGTGTAAGCTTGATTGTTATTGACTAACAATGCTTCGTAGGAGTGTCACTGTGGCAGAATTGATCCAACATCTTATTTTGACCAAATTAGCTAAAAGATGATAAGGACAAAAATCATAACAGAAGTAACAATGCATAAATTAAAACAAAAGCAATAAAAGACAAAAATGAAGAAGACAACGAGAAATTTTTTAACTCAGAAAGCTGAAGTCAACAGAAAAAGAAGTACAAAAAATGAAAGTAGAGCTAGGCTACTAGTATACAGAAAATCCAGACAACATTAGAACTTTTCACGTTTGTCCCTCACAATATTTCAAGCGAGGGCTATTAGCACTGTAGAAAAACAATTGCTTCTGTAAATCCTTTAAAATGTAAGAGTTAGTGTATAAGACAAAAGCAATTTGGAAAGGACCCAACACTTGGAATTGTGGTGTAATTATCAATTCCTTGACGCACACAATTATATCATCAAGATAGAGATGGAGACTGACCAATTCATCAAAATTCATGTGCATAGGTCTTTTCAAAGCAATACCTGTATCAAGTAAGCTAGAAATCTGACATTGGTAAGACATGGTACTCCAATAAGTGATAAGAGTGGTTTTGTGAGCATCTGCCCCCTTTACCTTGATTTTCTTGCAACCAAACAAACTGTCAAGTAAGGGCCCTAACTGTGACTCTACAATCTACTGCAGAACCATTTCCATACTAAGAGGAGGAAAATGATTTCTCATAATAGCTTGCTTGAAAGTTAGAAGATTAATACAGATTCTAATATTATCAGTGGTCCTCAAGGCAGGTTCCCAATTGGAAACCCATTCAGGGTGGACTGAAAAAAACATCCTAGCCCTTAAGCAATTTCTCAACTCCCTTTGAAAGGTTGCCTTTAGTGCAGAGTTAACAAGTCTTTGTTTTTTCCTAGCTGGTTTCATAGTATGCTGAATAAGACCTGGATCAAAACCACGAAGATCCTCATTAAACCAAGAAAAAACATATTGAAATCCACCGAGTAGCTCGACAGACCTCATCTCTTTTTTATCAGAACACTGGACATTTATTTTAACATTCGTTGAAGATCCATGTGTCCTAATGTTCACGGAGATGGTTTTAACCACCTTCTTTCGTAACTCCTCTTCTTTTTGTTTTTATTTATTGCCTACTTCACTTGATGAAAACAAACTCTCAAGAGGAGTCGAGCTCTCAGGAATATTATTGTTTTCTATGGATATAATTTCCTCATGCTTAAAAGGTTCATCTTGGATGGAAGCACCAATATATTTAGGGAGGGCCTGCCAAGATCCTACATTTCCAGGGATATATGAACAATATAGAGACTAAAAAGAATAGTCAGGCCTGTGAGGCAAAAGTTGCTAATTAAAAGAAGCTGCAAAGATAGCTAAGTGACCGACGATTGAATTCAACTCCCTTCTAATACGAGTGATGTTGAAAGATAAAAGGTTTGAGGTAAGTGCCCAAACAAATTGGGTATATCGTCCCATCAACTTTTTGCTAGGAGAGCATATCTTACATATTAGGTTCACAACAAGCTTAGAATCTTTAAAAACTGAAAGGTGACCACAACCAAGATTAAGGGCGTTCTCAATGCCTAATAATAAAGCTTTGAATTCAACGACATTGTTTGTACAAGCAAACTCTAACCTGTAAGATAGATTATGAATTCTTCCTGCAGGGGAAACCAGGATAATGCCAACCCCATTACCTTCATTAGAGTGCGAACCATCAATGTGCATATGCCACATATAATCATCTAAATCGATTATTTCCAAAGGAATATTATCGTCTTTAGCAAAGATGGAATACACTGCTAGGTCCTCTTTGATATAGTTTACGCTAGGTTGCAGAACACTCTCTATGTAGGGTGAAATTATTCATTCTCTAAGGACTATAATGTTCTTACCATTCCAAGGAATGGATAAATGTGTCCCGTCAAGTGAGAGGTATCCACCTATTAAGGCTTGACAATCTCTTCCCAAGATAATTGAGTAATTTCTTACAGGCATATCAATTACCTGAATGTTGAGGGTTGTTCTTATCTCAGGATGAGCACACAAAACCAAGGTCACATCCTTAATCTCGCCTATGGTTGTTTGTTGTATTATATTATAGGAGAGCATGCTTCTGGCGTTTTCATTTGTACAGGACAAGCCTAGTTCTTCCATAATAATCTTCGACATCACACTTGGGCCTGAACTGTCAGAATATAATGGATGTGCTCGTTTTACCATTGACAATATCTCTATTGTCACCCAACCATAGGCCAAAGCCACCCTCTGAGCACCTTAACCTTGACAGAGAATCACTCTGGAAGCAAACCCTAGGCTAGATAGCCAAACAAAGGGTAGCACACCTTTCCCCAAGGATAGCACACCAACAAGAGCTGATCAGATGTTCCAAACCCTAGCCAAGAGATAGTCCAAGTGTAACCGCTAGCTGCAGTAGCTGCAACGTCAACTCTCCTCCAAACCTGCGCAGAAACTGGGCAACTGCAGTGCACACAAGTGTTGCTCTGCAATTCTGAGACTAATCAAAGTGCACCCTGGAGAGAATGTATAAACCCTAAGGAATGTTTGTCCCTGATTTATGAGCCTGGACCATTCCCCACCCTGTGCCATTCCTCCTACACTAATCAAAGTGCACCCTGGAGAGAATGTATAAACCCTAAGGAATCACTGTCCAGACCATTTCCTTTGTTAACCACAAGAGGAAAAGACTGTCCTGTACCAATCTCCAAAACAAAACATTCCTCATGTTAACCACAATGAGAAATCGCTGTCCGACGAGGCGGGCCAGTCTTCTTGAGTAACCCTCAAGAAGAGAGACTGCCCTAGACCACTCCCCATGTTAACCACATTGGGAAGTCACTGTCTATGATACATCAGCAATCAAGACCATTTCCCATGTTAACCACAATGGGAAATCATTGTCTGTCAGAAATCTCAATCCACTTTCCGACTAGGAAAGAATCTGTCCAAGCTGGACTATTTTTCAATCTTGAAAATGAATGTCCTCAATAATATTTTCAGTGCTCCCTCCCAATCTGGGAGTCATCTCTTCCTTTTTCAATAAGGAAGTCGTCTCCATGAGCTCCAACTTGAGTACGCAAACTCTTTCATCTTGGATAGAAGCTTTACCAAAATGTCTGCTTATCTGCTCATCTGTGGAGATATGTATTGGAGAACCACTTTCTCTTTTCTGGACTTCATTATGGATAATGTAATGCTTGATTTCAAATGTACTTTGGTCTGGAACACTGGTTTTCTCTGAAGGCTTCATGTAGCTCTGATCAATAGAGTATATCATTGTTGGAAAACTGGAATATATCCATGTGGCACTTCTTCTGTCATAATGAGATTTGATCTACTGAGTAATCATCTTGATACAAGATCTTTGTTATAGAAAATCTTCACCATGCTTCTACTGTGCACTGGAGGTTCTCCACCGAGTTATCTTTTTCCATCTGCATACAAGGGTCTCTTTCTGGTATGCCTCGAAGTCTTGAGGTTTCTCTTCATATTCTCTTTGTTCAATTGCTTTGGAGAACAGTCTTTGCATTTATCTGATGTAGAATTCCAACTCATGGATGTTGCGGATGATATAATGACTCATGTAGAGATGTGTCTAGTTTACTAGAACAAGTAATCATTATAGTATTCTCCCTCCATCTGGGAGAACCTCTAGTTCTAGATCTCGAAATGCTTTCATTCATAAGTCTTTCATACACTATTCTTCATCACTACTTTCAGTTCCTCTGCTTGATTGTTTTCATATTAGGCTGGTAGTCTTGTGATTCTCGATACAATGACTGGTTGTTCATGCTTTTCTTCTTTCTTGGAATCTTCATGTTCTTTCTCATGTTTTTCTTTAGATTTTGGGTCCATGGAGTTTCTTATAGATTCCATGCCCTAAAGATTCCACTTCTTTCTTTCATCATAGGATCACGGATGTGGATGGACAACCAAGGATACTTTAAGGCTTTTCTTTCGAAGAAGTCTTCTTCTAAGGTTGAACTGAACACGTATTTCCTTTCATGGCTTCTACCATGGATATATACTTCATCATCTTCAATGGATCATAGGATTATCCCCCTCCTAATCCTTTCTTCATGTATAAGTGCATATAATCGGCTCCCTCCATCTAACAGAGTCCACACTTCTGTCTGCATCCTTATTGTCTTCTACAATATATAATTGGCTCTCTCTGTCTAACAGAGTCCACGCTTCCATCTTGTTGTCTTCTACAAAACGTCATAAATCTTTCTCCAATTTCCTCTTGATTGCTAGCTTCTTTCTGTCTTTGCTTCTTCTAAGTCTCTTCATGATTGATTCGGCTTATCTTGCAATAACTTCCACATGATTTGTTTGATGTATTTCATTCTTTCATGTATTATCTAATGATATCAATACTTATCTTGTTGTTCTTCCGTAGGTATAGTTCTTCTTGGAACACATTATCTTCTAGGAGATAGATATACAAGATATGTACATAGATGATGCAAACAAGATATGTACAAGAAATAAGAAGAGTATTGTTACCTTCAGAAGAAGAAGTCTCTTTCATCCTGCTTAGTCTTCTTTGTAGGTTCCTTTTCTTTGGCAACTGATTCTTCATGTTTCTCCTTCCTTTTCTTTAGCTCAGGACAATGATTCTTGTAGTGACCATACTTTCGACAGTTGAAGCATTGTACTTCTGAAATGTCTTTCTCTTGATTTGGATTCCTCCTTGAACCCTAGTGGCAGTGTCTTGGAAGCTGCTCTTGCTAGTAACCCTAGCGACAGTTCCTCAATGAGCTCAATATCCTAGCGGCTATGCTTCCTTCCATCGTTTAGACTGAATGAAGGAGGTGTGGGCCCATAACCTGTTAGAATATAATGGATGTGCTCATTTTACCATTGACAATATCTCTATTGTCAGCCAACCATAGGCTGAAGCCGCCCTTCGAGCACCTTAACCTTGACAGAAAATCACTCTGGAAGCAAACCTTAGGCTAGATAGCCAAACAAAGGGTAGCGCACCTTTTCCCAAGGATAGTGCACCAACAAGAGCTGATCATATGTTCCAAACCCTAGCCAAGATATAGTCCAAGCGTAACTGCTAGCTGCATCAGTTGCAACGACAACTCTCCTCCAAACCTGCACAAAAACTAGGCAACTGCAGTGTGCACAAGTGCTGCTCTGCAATTCTGAGACTGCCTGCCAGAATGAGAACTGACCTCCTGTATTTATACTAATTCTGGCTAACTTCCTGGGCCGACTTCTCATTCTGGGTATCTGTCTGTTCAATATATATTATTATTTCTGGCCGACTTCTTCTCTTGGAGGATAATAACCTAATATAAATTATCTTCTTGAGCCGACAAGTCTTCTAGGGTTATTAGCCAACTCATTAGGCTTTCTTCTTGCATCCCAGAGTATTCTATCCTCGTCAGGTTTACACGTGGAGGTAAATACCTCTCGCAGCTACCATAATATCAACATGAACCACCATCAATGAGGCAACAATGGGAAATCTTATCCATAATGTTTACAGAAATATAAAAAGGGGTTTTTTACAGGGTATCTAAAGTTATGTACACCTACTTTATTTACAGAAGAATCCTCTTTGTTTACCTCTTCAGAAGATTGCCTATAAAGGAAGCTTTTCCTTCCATGAATTGTTTCAAATGCATCTGTTATTCAGGGACAACAACCATGTCTAGAAGGGTTGCATCTACTTTGATGTTGGCCAAATGATTCAAGATATTGTATTTGGAAGAGGGGAGAGGAGGAGTGATTCCTTGACTCTCAGGAACCTTAGGGACCTGGAGAGTAGCAACGGTTGAGGATGAGATCGGGCTAGAAGAACTGCGGGGAGGATCAATTTTTCCCTTGGGAGCATAGGATTTGTTCCTAGTATTGATGACCATGACATCTTCTGACTCTGCAAAATCTAGGAAAAGGATAGTAGCTTCTGGTCTTTTACCAAAGATATTATCCTTGACACTCTTCTTTATCTCACATGTGGTTTCTTCATGGTGTTCTTCGCAAAAGTTACACCAACTCCGAGGCAAGATAGCTTTAGGCTGAAAATTATTTTCAACTAGACTCCTAAAGGGAGGTGCATAAGAGGATGAAGCTCCAAGGGTGAGAGGAGAGACAGTTCCTTTCTGCTCAAACGCTCTCATACGATTATTCATATCTTGTACTAGCTGCAAGAGGGCTGACATGTCTGTCTGTTTAACCGATTCTCCCTGGGGAAGGCCTATTCTTTCAAGTTGTTCTTCATACTATGAGCAAGTATAGAGTGGAACTAAGATTATCAATGGCTTTTCCCTCAATCCTATGATGGTAGGGAGAGGGAAATACATTGTAGTAGTGCATGAAAGCGGCTTGGTTTTGAGGGCGGATAAGTTCGGGGATTTGATTGTATAACTTGGTGAAACACAAGTTAAAAGACTTGATGGTTTCACTATCCTTATAGGCGACGTTATTGTATTCCATTAACTTCTTGGTGGGGCTTTTGGATTTTCCATAAGTGGATCGGAAATAATAGATTAACTCCTCCCAAGTAGACAAAATCTTAGGAGGAAGGTCAAAGAAATCAGCCACAGCCTTTCCTTCCAAGGAATTGATGAATAAGTGCATGCAAGTATCATTGTCGTTGGCCCCTATGTTATGACAATCATTAGAAAATTCCACTAGGTGTTCATTTGTACTGACAGTGTTATTTCTTGAAAACTTAGGCAGGTTCTCTTTAAACTTCGGGAGTGGATGAGTAGCAGGCGCTAGGTTAAGAGGAGAGGACACATGCCATGGTGTGGTTGTGGCGTCTTCTTCAAACTGAAAAAGCCCATACTTTTTAGTGACTTTGGTGGGGTTTGTGGTAGATTGGACAGGGATATCATGGCTATATAAGCTACCAATCACTGATGACGATGAAGAATGGGAAGATGGAGCACTTCCAGTGCCACCAGAGCCACCACTAGATGCCATCTTGTGGATGATAGGTGAGGGAAAGAGAGACGAGATGGATGAATCAGATAAATTTCTCCTTAGAGCCCTTTGTTGGGCAGATAACACAACGTTCCTTCTTCCTATTTCAACGATAGGATTGATTTCAGGTGACATGCCTCTTCTTCTTCTAGAAGCACGAGAATCTAAGGACTTGAAAGAAAGGCCAAAACTGAAGAAATGGAAAGGTTACTGCTGATTTCTAGGCTGTCTACAACTAGCTTCCAATTGTTCTTGAGCACTAATATCTCGTTCAATTGCTTCCCAAGAAAAATTTCGTATGTGTAGAGATATGTCCATTAGGCAGTTCATTCCTTTTCGGAGTTCCAGGTTCTTGGTGCTCAACTGTGGATACATTGATTTGGTAGAGATGAGGTTAGGTGCATGTGTCTTATTCTCTCGCCACTGTCACAATATAGCTCTGATGGGGAGTGCATTAGTTTCTCTTTGTTGTATTATGTAGATAGTTTAGTGTAGAGGCCTCATTTTATTAGGTGGTCAGACATTTTATTGAGACAATGTAGATCATTGTCGCGTCGTTTTACATAGAGCGAGATTATTCCCATTTGCGTGAGAGTTATTTACACTATTTTTTGAGAGGGTTCAGTCCACTAGGCTAGTAGTACCATGATTTCTTTCTAGTCCTATGCTTGATGCTTGTATGCACATGTGGAGGTAGTTTTTTCCCAAGAAGGGCCACCTCGAGTTTCCCATTACTCTGGTCGGTAGGGATGCATGTGATTTATTGGCTAATGAGGATAATCCTGTCCTTGATATTGTAGAGTACTTGTACGTGGGGATGGATTGGAGAGGATGTCCAAACATTTGATTTACAACAACCGAGACACTAGATGAGAGAGGTAATATCAATATGTTTTGATAAATTTGGTTTCATATTTTTATGTCTTATTTAATGCACATGTAATTTATTGTAACATTTTGTTTCGATTATATTATTGTTATTATCTATTGTTTTGCAGATATTAACACATATGTTGGGGATGAGCCTCCCCAACATGATGAGGTGATGGAGGAGGCAGAGGACCAACCTCTAGTACATAGGCCCCACATGCCACATAGGCTAGATTAGAGAGTCTAGATAGAGGTGGCAGATTAGCTATACAATATCGTGACTAGTCACAGAGTGGTACTTGAACTACTTAGAGACATATTATGGGTACAATATCTCTCTACAATATGGAGGAGTCTACCTTGTGACATGACTTTGTTGATGCGTCATATTTTCGGTGTCGTCAAACTCATCAAGAGGTTGAGAATTCCTACTTATGATCCTACTCCATCTATCTCATCAACAGATTCTTCCACATCCTCTACTCCGCCACATGGTCCTCTTCCTCCTCCTACTTCTCCCCCACATGAGTTGCACCATCCAATGATCGTCTTGCTTACCCTCCACATGTGTCTGAACCTGCATCCACATCCAATCCTCCTCCTCCTCTTACTTCCTTTCCACACGTGTCTGAACCTGCATCCATGTCCGATCCTCCTCCTCCTCTTGCTTCTCCTCCACATGTGTCACCATATTCCATTGATTCTCCTCCTCCTCCACTTATGTCACCATCCACAAATCCTTGTGCTTCTCCTCCACATGTGTCATCATCCACCGATCCTCCTTCTCCTCCTCTACATGTATCACAAGCCTTTGATGATTTGGACACTATGTTCACATCGGGTCTTGCTGCACATGTTGATGATATTGGTAGAGAGACATTTGATAGTGCTCTTATGTTGACATTTATTTCTGACATTATTATTGATAGACCCTCTACCTTTGGTAGCAGAAACACTAATGCATCTAGATCTGGTGTTGGACCTAGCTGGTAGTGGTATTGATTGGAATATATATTGATTGTTTTATATTTGACTTGAGATGTATATACAGCATGCTTATTTCATATTTTGTCGATATATATGTTTGACATGTATATTCATATGTATATCGCTCATGTATATTATGTTTTTCATATAATGTTGTGGTTGTTGTTGTTTGATTTATAAAATGTATTATGAGTATGCTAATGATTTCTCTGTTTTTAAGTTAAATTTGAGATGTATCATTCATTTAAATTTACAATTGCCATATAATGTTTAACTTTACTTTTATGAAATCGTTTAATTTGGATTGTGATTGCAAAAAGTTATAACCATTAATGCCATATAATGTTTAACTCTTCTTCAAGGTGAATTGTTTGTTGTCCAACAAGATATAATATGTTGATTAAACGTGCTTAGAAACAAAAATACTCAAATATGAAGAGTGAAATGATTGTGATTTGAATATTTATGTTTTTTTCATATATTATAATAATAACATTATAATATAATTATTCACTAATAATAATGATGATGATGTAATAATAATGTTATATTTCCCCTGGATGGGGTGCCACGTAGCCAACATGCATTTCCTTGACTTAACTGTGCCTGTTGCCTCCCTCACATCCATTTCTCATAGGGTGGGCAACATTGAAAGCTCATTCAAGTATGCAAGACAACAATCTCGCGCAGGTTTAATGGCTCCTTCAGTGCAACAAGGCTAGTGGATGACGATGGTAATGGGAGGCACGCGCAAGGTCCTTTCATCTCCTTTGGTACCCCTCCACTTTGTCTGGGTATGTTACGTATCTCTCCATTCAGTTCAGATATTGTGTTTTGGATTTTCTCATGTCGTTCTCCGCCCTCTGCAAATTTTCAGGTTGCTCAGAGTCTGGTTCATCTCCACCACCATGCCACGAAAGCGTGGTAAGCCAAAGAGGTGGCCCTCTTATTATAGCTACTCTTCCAGGAAGCAAATACTTTGTAGCCTCACTTAAGCATCTTCAACCTCTCTGATTCACCGGGATGGGGGGGATGACAAGCCTCCAATGGCCATTGTAGAAGAAGAGATTCCAGCATAGCCAATTATGATTCCATCAGCCTCCCTTTTGTACATTGTTCTATACCCCCATGACCCACCTAGCACTAGCCATTCCATCCCTGCAACAACTAGTACCTCAGACTGGGATACTTGCATAGTTCAGGAAGAAATATCGTCGGCCGACTGCCCACTGGAGATCCCCCCACCTCTCTCCTCAGCTCTGGACTAGGACTCACACTCCACTTGTCTCCTTGCGCCAAAACATTTGGAACTCATGTTTGATATGCATAAGGATATGTAGGATCAACTACATAGACATACCCTGCTCAACAACCATCTCGCCATTTTGTATGATGCGTTCTCAGGCTCGCAGAGTCAGCAACAATGCCCGACCTGTGTGCAACCATTCATTTGCACTCCCAATGGTGGAACTCATGCCGACATAGATTTCATTGGTTCATCCAATGGATAATCCTCTTCCTTTTAGCTCTATGCACTATTTTTTCAAAAATCTTGTCGAAGTTTACATTTTCACATTCATAATTCTCCCCTCTTGCTCAGACAATTTAGACATTAAAATTCACCGCCACCTGCTCCGGTTTCCATTTGTTTGGCGGAACAGGTGGTGGCTTTTTTCCTTGGTCCAGATAGAACATTAAGTAGCCACCTTTTCTGGTTTCTACTTGTCTGGAAGAACAGGTGGCATACCTCCAGGCATGGTTTCATTATATATGATTACAACATAATTTTGAGGAAATAAAACTTTTTTATTTACAAAAAAAAATGTTATATTTTTCTATTTTTTATTATTCAAGGATTACAAGGCAAAGTTATAATATAATTGTTTACTAAAATCAAAATTGTTATTTTTTATTAATATTTAATTTTTTCCAAACATTCATTAAACTTAACATACTAACCTGGTTGATTCCTAAGAGAGGAAGGTGATGAGTTCTAGGGTTTGAAGGACTGCATGCTTGTAACCTTGCTACAACTAGGTTTTCTCCTTGCAAGGAGACGCAGAAAACAACACAGATGCTGAGATTGACCAAACAACATGGACCCATAGGGGGGGGGGGGGTGCAAACCCCCTCATATCGGAATGTAGCAACAAATGAGAAAGAAGGAATTCGATCCAGGCGACTGCCATTTGATCCATTGCCTCACCTTCGTGAATGATTCCTGCAAGATGAACAAGGCTCATGAAAAGATATGGAGGTGGAAGCTGAACCATCTCATTCAAAGGCATCTCGCAACTGGGAGCCAGGGAAGTGTATCCCACAGACAACTACAACACCAAGATATGTGATTAGTTCTACTAGATTTCGAGAACACACCCAGTTCATGAAGGACCATACCCTGATTGGGAAATTTTTAGGGTTATGGCCCTCTAAAAGAGACCTCATGCGATGGATCAAGACGTGGTGGAACCCAAAAGGGGACTATGAACTCCAACTCAGTTCAAAAGGTGTTTTCACGATCATTTTCTACATTCTCGAAGACAAAGATCAGGTCTTTGAAAATGGCCCATACTTCTACAATTCGACGGGGATATATCTCATATTTTGGACCGACTGCTTCTGCCCAGAAAAAGAGGACTTCGCCTTCACTCCAATCTGGATCTACCTCTACTCCATGCTTTAGGAGTTTTGGTTTTGGCTTGACGAAATCCTAATGGGTATTGGCAATACACTGTGATGATATGTAAAATGCTCAGAGGCAACCAAGCAGACAAGATATACGTCATATTACTGAATCTCTGTGTATATGAACATTTCCAAGGCTCTGCCAGGCTCGGTCAACATAGAATATCATGATGAAGACTGTATCCAAAATATAGACTATGAACACATTCCATTCCGCCACCGGAAATGTCATGAGCATGGAAATCTCTTCCGGGATTGCCCACTCAATGCCCTAGTATGACCAGTAGTGGAGGAAAAATAGAAATATGGCTTCACACAAGAAATGGGTCGTAGGAAACAACCTCCAAAAAAATCCAATTAGGGCGGAGGCAAGAAGATCCCCACCAACAACTTTTTTGATGCCCTAAGCAATCTTCTGGATGTAGAGGAAGTGGAAAATCCCCACAAACCATGATATCCTCACAGAGATAAAGGTAAGGCCAAAAAATCCCTAGATCCATTCTTGAACAAATCATTGCACATAGTTACCTAGCCTAGTTGGATCTAGGAAAAGAATCAGACGAAGGGGGAGACACTATAATGCATATGGATGAACGAGAATTAACCGACATAGATCTGGAAAAGTTGGAGGATGCCTTCAACAAGAAAGAACTGCAATCTATACTGGTTGAGTAGCTCCGAAAATTACACAAGGTCTTCATAGACTCCACAATAGGAGCCACCTCCAGACTAGGCATAAGTTCACACTATCAACACACTATCGAGCCATTGGGTCCAACAAGGAGGGTGTGCTCACAAATGCCTTCCAAAAAATAATCAAGAGAATTATCTATTCCTGAAAATTCTCTCCTATTTAGGGGATTTAATAGGACAAAAGCATTAGATTATCAGAGGAGATTTTAATATCATCCTCACTCTAGAAGAAAAAAGAGGAGGCTCGAGGTGGCTGGAACAAGACAATGGTAAGTTCTAGGACCTCATTGACCATCTCAAGTTGGTTGACATTGAAACCAGGAATGATTTCTTAACTTGGTCCAATAAGCGTTCTGGATCCCATCAAATTGCCTGCAGACTTGATCGCTTTCTCATTTATGAAACCTTGATGTTAGGGGGACCCTCGATTGAAGCAAGTATCCTCCAAAAATCAAGTTCATTTCATTAGCCAGTGCAAATGTGGATTTATACGATAGCTATGCCCAAATTTAAACCCTTTCGATTCAATTTTTTTTGGTTACCTACCTTGACTTTCCTAAGATTTCCCGAATGGTTCAAGAATGTACAGATTCAAGCAAAGACTAAAGAACTTCAAGCAGCAGCTCTGAGAATGGAATAAGAATGTCTTCGACAATGTCTTTCAGGCGCAAAGGGTTTTGGAGCAACACCTGGAAGAAATTCAACATGAATCAATTTTGCTGGGCCACTCCGATGCTCTGAGAATGGAGGAGGATCTGCTTAAACAAAAACTCGAGGAAAGATAGAAGGAGGAGGAAATCCTTTGGAAGCATAAATACAAAGTGCAATGGCTCAAGGAAGGAGAAAGGAGCACAAAATTCTTTCATCCTTCCATGGTACACATATGATACATTAATCACATCACAATTCTTGAAGAAGCACATGGCAACACAATTCTTGACCATGGAGGCTTGGAAACAGAGTTGGTAAATTTCTACAAAGAGCTTCTATCTGAACCGCCAATTGATCGAACACCAACCATCAATCGAGTAACCCAACACATTCTAGCCCTCATTACACCTGAGCAAAATCATACACTAATGAGACCAATCACGCAGGAAGAGGTGGATTAGACAGTCAAGGAAATGTCCTTGGGAAAGGCCCCCGGGCCAGATGGCTTCACTACAGACTTCTTCCACTTCTATTAGCCAATGATAATAGGCAAGGTATGGAAACTAGTGGAGGAATCCATAACTTCGGGACAAGTGTTTTCAGCCCTCAATGCCACTTTTCTCACTCTAATCCCAAAGGAAGAACGAGTCACCAACCCAAAACAATTCAAACCCATTTCACTTTGCAATGTCATATACAAGATCATCACCAAGGTCATTGATCTTCGACTCAAACCCATCCCTCCTTTCATCATATCTAAGGAGCAGTTAGGTTATGTTGAAGGGCATTGAATCATGGATAGTGTTATCCTAGTCCATGAGGTTATCCACTCACTCAAGTCCACTCACACCCTAGGTATGCTTATCAAGCTTGATATCTCCAAAGATTTTGATTGCCTCAGTTGGAATTATATGCACTCTCTTCTTTCAGCTTTTGGGTTTAGCAGGGATTGGATCCATTGGATAATGAAACTCACCTCCTCTACTTTCTTCTCTATCTTGGTTAATGGATTTCCCTCCCAAAATTTTTCTTCCTCCTATGACATCCATCAAGTGGACCCTCTTTCCCCATTTCTTTTTTTCATCATGGCAGAAGGTTTGGGACGTTATATAACAACTTATATTATGGAATGTTCCCTCCAAGGTCTTCCTTTACATGGCATGCAGCCTACTGCCGCTCATAGCCAATTTGTGGACGATACCATGCTAATGAACACTCCCACCACTCAAGAAGAGAATAATCTCAAATCCATCCTCACAAACTTTAGTGAAGCCTTTGGCACAAATTTTAACTTGGAAAAATCCCAACTTTTCTTTTTCAACACTCCCCCTTCAATTCAGCGTCACATTTCCCTCCTTCTGGGCATACCCAGGAGCTCCCTTCCGTCCAACTACCTAGAAATTTCCTTATCTGTTTCACAACACAAAAAATATCTTGGGATACCCTAATCCTCTCACTTTCTAATCACATAAGCACTTGGACATTCATATCCCTCAATCTTGTTTCCAGATTAGTTCTCATCAAATCAGTCCTTCAAGCTATCCCACCTATCTCTTCTCAGCTATGACAACCCCACAAACTATTATTAAAACAATAAGAAATCTACAGAGGAATTTCCTCTTGCATGGTCATGATCCAGGGAAAAAATGGGCCCTTGTTAGCTGGGAAAAAGTTTTCCAGCCAAAGTTCATGGGGCGACTTGGCCTCCGGACCCTAGACAGTCGAACAACATTATGGGAGAGAAAATTTGGTGGTGCTGGCTCAAATATCCAACTGAACTATGGGATAAACTCTGGAAGAAAAAATATGCCCCACATATCCCGAAGGCACAACTTATTCAGATCAATGAACAAATCCAAGGCTCTAATATTTAGAATGTAGCCAGACGGAATCGACCTCTCATACAGACTCATTCATTATGGGAAATAGAGAATGCTCAAAATGCTCTATTTTGAACAAACTCGTGGCAACAACTACCTCCACTGCAATCATTGGATAACTTGTGCCCCATTCAGAACCATATACAACAGTTGAAGCACCTCAAATTTGCTGACCTTTGGTTTAATGTCTCACATCATCCCCCCCGACGGAGCTGGAAAACGCTCCCTCATGACCTCAATATGCCTGCAGATTGTGATTTAAAACCATGGAAAACAATGGCAGCCCGAAGGAAAATTCGTATCAGGGAGGGACTAAATATTTTACGTTGGGGTAATACCCCCTCAGGTACATTCACAATAAAAGAGGCATACTTCCTTCAGGATAAATTTCATAACCAACCAAAAGATCATATTTGGCACATCATATGGCAATCTAAGTTATGGTCAAAAGTTTCCACTTTCATTTGGCTCATGGTACATAATCGAATCCTTACTTGGGACAACCTCAAGAAACGAGGCTTCATTGGACCATCGATTTGTCACCTTTGTCAACAACAGGAAGAATCAATGGAGCACATATTCAACTAGTGTTCCAGCAGTGGGGAGATATGGGATTAGGCCTCTCAGATTATGAGGAAAACCAACAGAGAAACTAACAACATTATCAACACCATTGGGAATTGGGGAACCGAGGCTTACAAAAGCCCCATCTTAAACATGATTTGGCATATTTTGTCAGGATTAATTATTTGACAGCTCTGGAAAGAAAGGAACATGCGTATCTTATGCTCCCAACTTTCCACCC
This sequence comes from Picea engelmannii, assembly GCA_009831015.1. Classification (NCBI taxonomy): domain Eukaryota; kingdom Viridiplantae; phylum Streptophyta; class Pinopsida; order Pinales; family Pinaceae; genus Picea; species Picea engelmannii. The sequence goes on from ML779284.1 coordinate 868,002, forward strand.
CTTCTATCATTTGGTAAAATATCTTTGAGAAGATACATGAAACTGTCTGTGCCCTGCTTTGGACCTAGGAAGACTTCCCCAATGAACCCCAATAATCTCTTATTATTTATTCATGGAAGTTGAACTTACACAGTACTCCACTCACTGTGAACCCCCTTAATAGCTCCATTTCCCATAGCCCCTCCACTTGACAATGCCCCCCTCTTGGTTTCTTCAAACTAAATCTTGATGGTGCTTCGAAGGGAAATCCTGGCCCTGCAGGGTTTGGTGTAGTTCTCCGTGTTATCACATGGAATTGTTTGGGTCAATTCAGCCTTATGTTTTTTTATTTTTATCCTTAGTGATTGTTTAAATTTTACTTTTGTCCTCTTCCTTATAGTCTTATTAGGTCTTAGCACAAATAAAGTTAAGGTTGATGTTGGCCCAAACCCTTGGTTTATGTATTCATCTTTATGACACGGTTAGACAAGCCATCGTCCTTATGCCTCCACCACCACCCTGACATGTCACCACTTCCACGATGTGCTTAAATCCCTCCATGTTGTCCCTCTACCCGTTAGAAGGTCAAATCAAGTTCTTTTTGTACGCTACCATCTCATCAGGACATTTCGCAGTGCATCTCAAGTACACTTTGCTCTCATTGCCATAATTTCACTTATGATGCTTTGTCATCCAATCTCCTTGTTTTCAACACTCATGTTTTTAAGGAATTAATCTGGGATTTCATCATTTAAATCATTTCTAACTCTTTTTCAAGATTTCAAATTCCTCCCAGCTTGACGCTGCAGAAATTGTTGTTTTCAAACAGTCGCTATGCAATTTTCTACAAACTGGATGGAAAGAGTGAGTTGGAGGTTAGACCAGTTGCAGGTGGATTCTTCCAAGCTCGAGCATATCAAATTTTAAGCCTCAACCTCCAGGTAATCCATGGGATTTTTAAGTCCTATTGAAGAACAATAAAAGACTGTGCTTGTAATTGCTTCTCCTAGGCGCTGGAAATTGGTGATCCACGCTACCAACCATCCCTCTTACCTATGTTATCTCAATTCTTAGCCAACTGTAGAGCTCTCAACTTCTTTTGATATAAATATTTAACAAACCTTGTTTTCAAGCCACCATGACTATACCTTACTTGGATTTTGCTGCCTACACTGCGAATTCTGTTGCGAATCCCCTGTTTTGGCGCTGCAAACCCTGTGCAACAACTCAACATTGTTATTCATTTACCTCACAACCTATACCAGTTGGTTACCACTAAAATTTCCATTCTTATTTCAAGTCTAAAGTCTATCTATTTTATTTTGGAAATTGAAAAGAACTTTGTTAATAAAGTTATGATGATTTTCTAAAAGTGAGGGTGAGGTATTGAACAAAATCTTTTGCAACAAGCTTCCTTCTGCATCTCCATTTTTACTGTATGGTCTTCTTCCATTTCCTAACTATGATTTTCTCTTTCATAAGCCTAGGGTTCAAATAGGTTGAAGAACATCAAAACCCTAGACAAAATCTAGTTTTGAAAAATATTATCCATCCAAACCCTAAGACCTATGTCTTTCTGTTTTGCCTCTTACATCACTCAGATTGTTGTCTTAGTTTTCTTCCTATAATGTCAATGGATACTCCATATCAGAAGAAGGATAACAAGGGTGGGGGTATAGTGAGGAAAAAACCGTATGAAATGTAGTTGTTTGTTGCTGAAACTTTGATTAGAGAGGTCTTCCAAAGAGTGGGATGTTTCAATTTCTGTCAGAAGATGCAGAGGGGGTACCCTGAGGTAGCTAGAGAATTTTCATTGAATTTTGATGGAACCAAAACAAAGGTGGGGAATATTGAACTTGAGGTATCTGAAGCAACCGTAGCATCAACTACTGAGATACCAAACACTAGTGAAAGATGGTTTAAGTCCATGAATCTAAATGCAACCCTCTCTAAAGAATTCCTTAAACCAAAATTTCAGGGAGATAACCTATCAAAGGGAGTTCCTAGGAGCCACATGGTCGAAGGATTTGATAAGATGCTAAGGGTGATCCAGCGATATCTCACCTATGAGGGCAGGTTCAATATGATTTATCAGTACCACATTAAACTTTTGCTGCACTTCACAGGAAAAGACCTCATGAACCTCCCTTTCTATTTGTTTAGAAGCATTGGGAAAATGGCTGACAGGGTGCAAGCCAAGTCCAAGGATATGGACATAAGTGTTTTTCAGTCAGGGTTGATTAAAATGCTTGTGATGGAGGAGTTGAAGAAGAAAAACATTGATTGGGATCAGTTCATTTCCTCTGCACATTTTCAATTAAATGTTGCTCCTACTCCACAATCTAAAGTACAGAGTCCTCTTCAGGTTGATAGCATTGTTCACACAGAGACAAGTAGGAAGAGGAAGAGAAAATACATTTCTAAAAGTGATGAGGCTCCTAAGGAATAAGAATAAGAAGGGGGATCTCATTACTCCCCACAAAGGGAAGTTTCACCCTGTTATCACACTAAATTGCCTTGGGTCTTTTTAGTTTGTTTTCAATCCTTTTTAAGCCTTAGTTATTAATTTTTTTCTTTTAAGGTCTCATCCCTTTAAAATCTATGATTGGTAGGACCCCTTGGATGATTAAATTTTTTGAGTCTTAGCTCTATTTTGATCCTCAAATTGATTTTTGATCCTTAAACCATTCCTAGCTCATGTTTTACTTTGGTCCCCTTCATGATTTGTCCCTAGATCGATCCCTCCCATGACTAGATTGATGTGACACTCCTCTCTCCTCATTGATGACCTCATATGCATACCTCAACGTCCTCACTTGCCTTTCTAATCATATTTTGAAGTGGATGCGCTGCCTGCTCATCAGGCAGTTCCGTAGTGCCTATCACGTTCATCACACTTCCACCCCGAGCCATGATCGCCATGACTGATGTCATGTCCCTTGTTTTCAGTGCCAGAAGTCGGTTAAGGATGCCTTCAAAGATCTTGCATTTATGATCTTTGGTAACAGTTTTTTAATTTTGAAAGACTCAACAATGTTGCACTGCGCAAATTTGTAATTGCTGATCAAGCGACCGCATGTCAACCAAATCCAATGCTGAGAAAGATTCCAGGGCTGAGGTTTTCTCAAAGTTCATCCTAAGATTGCATTGAAGAGCTCAACAGGTGTCCACTACCCAGGTATCCATTGTTACCTCCTCTGCGTATTAATCTTCACAGGAAATTTGTGCTCGGGTTTTCGTTTTGCTAAGTTTGCACAGCGGTAAAAGATTCAACTTTGTATGATAGCCTCATGATCTAAAAATGAAGAAGACTTGAAATACTTGAAATTATTTCAATGTAAATGTTATGTGTTTAAAGCAAATGGATCAGTTTGCAACACATAGATTAAGGGATTACTCATGCAAAATACACATAGACAACAGCATAATAAATGAACATAAGCACATAAAACACAACAATTGATAAAGGAGTTCACCCCTCTCTTGGGCTACATCTCCTGGTCCAGCTTCCAATGGATCATTATTATTAATTTCTCAAAAGTGCTCAAAAACATGTCTTACAGTGCTCAAACTGACAAACTGACTTCTCCAATGGCTTCAGAGCGTCCCAAAACCCCTGTCTTGGCTCTTTCGTCACCTCAATCGGTCGAAAAACGAAGAAGTTAGGCCTCCTGGAAGTCCCCCCTTCAAGCTTGTTGTCTCTGCATCTACAAAACACACCCTTCTCAAATGAACCTGGCACACACACAATAAATAGCGTGAAAACCCAGCACCGGGCGCAACCGCGCCAATGGTGCAAACTGTAGGATGGTTATGGGCGCACCAACCTCTAACCGCCTAGCACCTGGGCACATGGGTCATAGGACCGCGCATAATGGCAAAAAGGGCTTAGAACCGTTACAATTGTTTAACTCCCTCCGCGCTCCGGTTATGGTTACATGGCATAAAGGCATATGACCGGGGGTTCCAAACCATTGTACCAACGCCCGCACATATATGTTATAATATGGTCATATGCATTGAAATAAAACCACGGGCCATGTATTGAAACCCCGCACAAACCGTTACAACCACAATGTAACTGCGCACATACACATATACTCCGTTGCAACCACACGCATACACATATATACAGTGGCCACATGAAACAACTATACGACCACGGGCCAGGGCTAAGTCCCGGCCCGACCCCGCCCATATACAAACATATGCAATTTGAAATACATTAAAACACACATGTATAATAAGAAACATGCGGCGGTACAGTGGTTGGGCGGATGTTGTGAAGACTTTGCATGGTGGGGAGGTCCGGGGGTCGAACCCCATGGACTCCAATAATTTTACATAAGAACCAATAAACCAATACCGGGGTGCCACGTGGCAGCCCATGACTGGGCCACGTGGCACCCAATCATTGACCAGAAAAATGCCACATGTCAACACAGGATTCATCCAATGTCTGCCAACTAGAATCTACCATGTCACCATATGTACGGTCGTACGGCTCTGCCACGTCAGCCTGTACGGACTGTACAGTCAGCATCATTTTTTGCATGTTTGACTTTATGAACATATTGCAATATCTCTCGCTCTCGACGTCCGTTTGAGATGAAACGAGTTGCGTTGGGTTCACAATGATGAGGCCTACGCTCTCGTCTGGTTTGAAGTGATTCCGAGCACTTTGAATTTTTGAGCAAAATTTGATCCCCTGATCACACCTCCCCATTGGTAAGCTTTTGGACCTCCAAAAGACTATTTTCAGTCTATGTGAAGATGAGGGTAAAGTTACCTCACCCTTCCAACCTCAATCCACTTGGCCTTGCTTGGATTCGTCCCTTTAAGACCAACTCGAAGATACTCCACATTTCCTCGT
>ML779284.1:876927-898260 GCA_009831015.1 Picea engelmannii
CTTTAATGAAGGAATTTGCGAAGGAGTTTTACCATGCCCCTTTGGAGAATTCGGAAGAGGTCTTGAACTGGTAGAAGAAGAAGAAGAAGAAGATGGAGGAGAGGGTGGTGGAGAAGCACCATTCCCTCCATTTCCATTTGGAGATTTGTCACCACTGCTTCCCTTATGCCTTGAAGGGTTGGAGCCTTCACCCTGCGACAATATGTTCCTTTCCATCAAGATCTTCATCATCTCTCTCATCTCCATGACAGCCTTTCTGAGATCTTCATCTTCCGCAGGAACACGTTCATGACTTTCTGCATGAGCCATGCTTGGTGAATGTCTCCCTCAAACTTGTGGTGATGCTATATGCTTCCTCCTTGTCGGATGAAAACTTGGCTCGACAAGTTGACCTTCTCCTCTTGTGAGTTTCAACCTTGTGAGCATTAGAAACAAAACTTGCAAACARTCAAGTCTTCAAAAACCAATGCTCTGATACCAACTTGATCTAAAAATGAAGAAGACTTGAAATACTTGAAATTATTGCAATGTAAATGTTATGTGTTTAAAGAAAATGGATCAGTTTGCAACACATAGATTAAGGGATTACTCATGCAAAATACACATAGACAGCAGCATAATAAATGAACATAAGCACATAAAACACAACAATTGATAAAGGAGTTCACCCCTCTCTTGGGCTACATCTCCTGGTCCAGCTTCCAATGGATCATTATTATTAATTGCTCAAAAGTGCTAAAAAACATGTCTTACAATGCTCAAACTGACAAACCGACTGCTCCAATGGATTCAAAGCGTCCCAAAACCCCTGTCTGGGCTCTTTCGGCACCTCAATCGGTCGAAAAACGAAGAAGTTAGGCCTCCTGGAAGTCCCCCCTTCAAGCTTGTTGTCTCTGCATCTACAAAACACACCCTTCTCAAATGAACCTGGCACACACGCAATAAATAGCGTGAAAACCCAGCACCGGGCGCAACCGCGCCAACGGTGCAAACTGTAGGACGGTTATGGGCGCGCCAGCCCCTAACCGCCTAGCACCTGGGCACATGGGTCATAGGACCGCGCGTAATGGCAAAAAGGGCTTAGAACCGTTACAACTGTTTAACTCCCCCCGCGCTCCGGTTATGGTCACCTGGCATAAAGGCATACGACCGGGGGTTCCAAACCGTTGTACCAACGCCCGCGTATATATGTTATAATATAGTCATATGCATTGAAATAAAACCACGGGCCATGTATTGAAACCCTGCGCCAACCGTTACAACCACAATGTAACCGCGCACATACACATATACTCTATTGCAACCACATGCATACACATATATACAGTGGCCACATGAAACAACTATACGACCACGGGCCGGGGCTAAGCCCCGACCCGACCCCGCCCATATACAAACATATGCGATTTGAAATACATTAAAACACACATGTATAATAAGAAACATGCGGCGATACAGTGGTCAGGCGGATGTTGTGAAGACTTTGCATGGTGGGGAGGTCTTGGGGTTGAACCCCACGGACTCCAATAATTTTACATAACAACCAATAAACCAATACCAGGGTGCCACGTGGCAGCCCATGACTGGGCCACGTGGCACCCAATCATTGACCATAAAACTGCCACGTGTTGACACAGGATTCATCCAACGTCTGCCAACCAGAATCTGCCATGTCACCATACGTACGGTCGTATGGATCTGCCACGTCAGCCTGTACGGACTGTACAGTCAGCATCATTTTTTGCCTGTTTGACTTTATGAACAGATTGCAATATCTCTTGCTCCCGACGTCCGTTTGAGATGAAACGAGTTGCGTTGGGTTCACAACGATGAGGCATACGCTCTCGTCCGGTTTGAAGCAATTGCGAGCACTTTGAATTTTTGAGCAAAATTTGATCCCCTGATCACGTTATCTCTATTTTTAGACCTATAAACCTCATGGCCTGTATATGAGTCAGATTTTTGTTGTCTGCCTTAGCCCTTGAAGTTGCAAGCTTTAGAATAGTCTATCCTCTGCGTATGCGTTGCGCTACCTAGAGGCACTGCTTAACCTCTCGCTGCTTCCCCTACTTGCTTTCATCTCGAATTTAATTTTTTAGTCAGTTGCATAGGGTCAGCCTTGCATATTTCAAACCCCATTCAAAGTCTCCCGAGCATTACCAAACCTTTTAAGAGCCCTCATTCTAAGTCATGGAGACCCCTAAATCGAAGAAGGCACATAAAGGAGGCAAGATAGTTAGGACAAAACCAGTGGACATGCTTCTTTTTAATACAGAACCCATGGCAAGAGAGGCCTTTCAAAGAGTAGGGTGCCTCTTATTCTGTCAAAACATGCAGAGAGGCCATCCAAAGGTAGCAAGACAATTTGCATTGTAGTTTGATGGTAAGAAAACTAAGGTTGGGGATTTGGAGTTTGAAGTGACTGAAGCCTCCATCTCAGCTGCAACAGGGATCCCCATTACAGGTGAAAGGTGGTTCAAAGCCATGGATTTGAGTTCAGATTATGCAAAGGATCTATTTAAACCTGAATATCAAGCCAATGACCTGTCCAAACGTATGCTAAGGAACCAATTGGTTGAACAATTTGACAGACTACTGAAGATCATACAGAGATATTTTACTTGTGAAGGGAGATTCAACACATTATACCAATACCTTATAAGATTGTTGCTACATTTTACTGGTAAGGTTGAGATGAATATTCCTTATTACTTATTGAGGAGTATAGGTAAGATGTCAGACAAGATACATGCCAAATCTAAAGATGTGGATTCTAGCCTTTTCCACTCTGGATTAATCAGAATGCTAGTATCTGAGGAATTGGGCAAGCAAGATATTTCATGGGAGCATTTTGTGGTTACCTCTCATTTTAAGTTGGATCTAGCACCCACTCCTCAATCATAGAGGGAAATTCGTTTGTCACCTACCAGTGCTACCAAAGTAGGGACCAGTAGGAAGAGAAAGGGCAAAGCCCATGTTCAAGTGTCAGAGGTCAACACGCAGGTCATTGAAGTTGAGGAGGAAGTATGTCCTTCTCCACACAGATATTTTTCACCACCTCCTCCACCAGGGTTAGAAGAGGTGCCTCCTTCTACCAAAGCTACATCTAAGAGAGGGAAGAAAATTCTCTTTTCCCCTTCTCCTCTAGCAGTTGAAATCAAAGGTAAAAGACCTTTCACAAGGTCATCAATTCCTAAGGAGGATTATAGAGAACAGTCCTTACCAGAAATCCCTATTCAAAAGAATAAGGGGAAGAATATTGAAAATCCTGTAGAGGAGAAATTAAAAAGCCTTGTACAAAGAAGAAGGATAAAGGTGCCAAAGGACCTTTGGAGAAGAGAAATGAGACCTCTGAGAAAGGCATTGAGAATCCTGTCGAAAGAAAACAAGAATCCCTTGTACAGAAAGGTAAAGGTACTAAAAGACCTTTGGAGAGAGAAGAGGAAACCCCTGTGAAACACTTCGAGGAGCTTGTGGTCAGAAATGAAGAAACCCCTGTCCAAAGATAGAAGGGTAAAAGTAAGGCCACTGAGAAACCCGATGAGGTGGATGAGACACTTCCCATGCAGGAGGATGAGGAGTCTGAGGAAAATCCTATTAAGACTGAGCATGCCACTGTCCCTCCTAACAGTCAGACCTACAAAAGACTTATCAAGCAGCTCAGAGATGCAAGGAAATAAATAGCTCGTCTTAAAGAAGAAGACAAATTTCACTTGGCTCAGATGGAAGAGCTCATGGTTGGCTACAATCATACCCTTGACTTGGCAAGGTTTGCAACGAGAAAGGATCTGCCCCTACATAAACAGCTGAAGAATCTTTACAGACAGAACAAAGGCTTTCAGTCTCAGAACAGGAATTTAAATGCAGAGCTAAAACACTTTCAAGATGAGGTAGCCCAAAGGAATTTACAGGTGTTGGTTGAAGCTGCCATTGAGGATAATAAACCAACATCTAAGGAAAGCACAACTACACCAAATAAGCCTATAAATCCCAAGAAGAAGAAGTCTACTGTGTCAATTGAAGATCCTCTTTCTACTAGGAAGAATATGAGGTTAAGTGTTAAAATGAAAAAATAGCTGGTAAAGGGTAAGCCCCATTTTTGAGGATGTATCTTTTTGGGAGGGTTAACCATTATGCTAATATTATCTCTGCCATCTATACAGGCTTCTAAGCGCTTAACTACTTTGGTTTTGGGTTTTTTCTAAGTGCTAGCTTCCTCACTGGTAGAAAGCACCACCTATTGTGCAGTCAGGGCTCTTGATTAAGACAGTTTTGTCACCATGAAAAAACACAAATCACTCTGCACATGTTTGAGGATTGAAGGCGTTGCATTTTTGTAACGCTACCCAAACCTGCACACAAACACAACGTAAGTGGCGCTACCGAATATTTTACAGAGGGAAAATAATTGGCACAGAGGCGCAACATAGAGGCACTACCCAATATTGCACAGAGAGCATAGTCTGTACACATATGCAACATAGTGACGCTACCTATAGGTGCTACCTTTTCTCTTGGTAGTGTGCTACCCATATTTGCTACCCAAAGAAGCTGTCCATAAAGACCAAGGATCTAGGAGGACAAAGCTAACAACTTTGGGATAAATTGATGATGAATAAGGATGGAGAAGTAGCAGCTGGCATCATGAAGACAACCACGCGCTTTGAAGGACACATGGAAAACAAGGAGTTGCGCAGAAAAAATGAACCAATTTAGTTTGAATTTCAGTTGGATTAGTCACCAACATTTTCTTGTTTTATAGTATAGATGGTTAGATAAGTTGTTAGAGAAAATAAATGTTTAGAGTTTTTCAAGGGAAGGGGGCTAGCTCGTACCTCCAACTGTTGCCTCCCTTTTTGTTATAAATAGATAGATCATTTTCTTTAGCAGGTTCAGATGGTTGATCAAGGCTCCCTTTACTTGTAATATTTTGATGAAGTGACTATGATCTAGTGATGTACTGGACTTAAGACTTTTTGGCTAATAGAAATCAACTTCTCTTTCAGTCTATTTGCTTCTGATGCTAAATGTTCATGCTTTGAATGATTCACATGAATTATTGTGGTGATTTTATGGAATGTTTGATCATTATATTATCATGATGTTTATTTAACTTCCTTAGTTTTTGATGTCAAGAAGATCTTGTGATTAAAAAATTTCTTCCTTAGACTTTTGTAGACCTGATGTTTGTAGTAGTCCCTATGCTCCTCTCACTCAAGTCTTCCCTCTGTTCATACTTACTCCCAAACTACTGATAGAAGTTAGCCAAGACCTTAATTGCTGGTGCATGCTAGCCCTGTTGTCTAAGTTAGAACATTACCATTTGAGTACTTTTTCCATTTGACCCTTTAAAACACTCTTTCATTCACGTATAACTGGGCTTGCCTTCCATGCAATATGAAGGTGACTCCTAGTGCTAACACACCCCAAACAACTCCAGAATTAGCAGAGATTCCATCAGCTAAAGCCAAAGGCACAAAGGGAAGGAAGTTACTTTTCCCATCACCATCTGTTGCAGTTGAAACTAAAGCTAGGAGGCCCTTCACCAGGTCATCAACCAAGAAGGAAAGTGTTGAAAAATAGGACATAACAGAAGCTCCCATTAAGATAAAGGGTAAAGGTAAAGTTGAAGTTGTTGAAAAAAATATTTAAGTCACATAAATAACCACTCCCCCTGAAAACCCTACTTTTGAAAGGCTGATCAGACAACTTAGAGAAGACATAAAGGAGATTGTTGGATTGAAGGGACAAGGTTTGGCTGAGAGAAAAAGGTTGAAGGATCTGATGGATATGTATTTGGAAACTATTGATATGGCCAGGTTTACAACAAAGAGATTTTTGCCCCTCCATAGGTAGCTTAAGAATTTATATAGATAAAACATGGATTTACAAGCTCAGATCAGAAGACTTAAACTGTAGTTGTAGCGTTTCAAGAAAGAGTTATCCCAAAGAAATTTGAATGTGTTGGTCCAAGCTACCACCAGAAGGAGTACCAAACTTAGGAAGTGAAGTGAAGTGTCTTAAAGAATCTCATTTTTGGAAGTGCTTATCCTTGCATTTTTTAAAATTTTGGGGAAGTATAATGCCTAAAACCGAGTTTTGACTCATACACCATATTATGAGGCTTCTACAGGAATACCTAACTCTGGGAAGAGTTTTTGGGTGTTTTGATCTCAAATTGGACAAATTGGGAAGCTACAGGACATTTTGCAGCGCTTGGCGCTGTGAATTGGTCTACACAGTAAAACGTTGCAAACTTCGCTGTGAAATCCACTACGAACTGGCTGATACAGTCAACGCTACATGATTCACTGCAAACTCCTATTTTGATGGGTTTAAGAGGATCAACGGTCACCATATGGCTAGGGGAGCATGGTACAACTGTTTGGAGGTTAGTTTAAAAGCTGGAGGATACTTGGAAACAAAAGGAATGTGCTCAAATGACACCTCATTATGCAAGATTAAGTTGTTAGGATAGTTGCCAACATTAGCCTTTTTTGTAGCAGTTTGTTATTTCCAGTTTGTACAGGTGTTATTACCTCATGATAAGATGAAAGAATCAAATGTTAGAGGATGAACTCGCATTGTATTCTATTATTCCCTATATAGGCTATAAAAGGAACATGAGAAGACATTTTGTAGGTTCGAATGGTTGATGTAAAAGACCTTTTTAGTGATTTTAATGAAACAAAGCCTACTCTGGTTTAATGTATCAGACTTGATGAAATATTGTTTAATGGAAGTTATTTTTTTTTTCCATCTTATTTCTCTCACTCTGAAATTTTATTGTCATTGAAGGATTCAAATGATATATTGTATCTATATTGCAATGGATGTTTGATTGTGATATTGTTATAGCTTTATCGGAGTTTTTTTCTTGGATTTAAAAAGTTCTTGTATTTGAAGCTTTCCTCTCCATGGTTTACTGGAAAAGCCCGATGCCGGTGGTAAACTCATTGCATTTTCTTACTAAGTCTTCCTTCTATTCACACTAATCCTCTAAACCCTGACCTAAGTTAAAAACAACCTCTTTTGCTGATGTGTTTCATCTAGAATTTCCTGTGTTTTGACATCACTGAACTGAGTTTGATCCATTTGACATCACATTTTAAGACTTATCCCATAAACCTATTGATGGGTACTGAGCTTTCACTTTAGCAATCAAAGTGTAACTTTCAGTGCTAACACTTTAGGATAGCACAGTAAAAATCAAGTACATCTTAGCTGGACATCTGGGTCATGACTCCAACAACTCGATAGAGCTCTGGGGACTCATAAGAGGGATACAATTAACCTTTGATCTAAATCTGACTCAATTAATCATTGAAGGGGACTCTAAAGTAATCATCTCACTTTCCACCAAAGTCATTAATGTGACTGATCCTGAGAAATTCACCCTGAGTTGGCACCTTCTTGGCCCTCTTAACACCTTGCGAGCTCTTCTACGTCCCTCTCTCACTCTTATCCCCTCTCATGTGTGATGAGAAGCAAACAAGGTTGCTGATAAACTGGCTAATGAAGGAGTATCTTCTCAAGCAGGCGACATCCTAATCGACGCACAACATCACTTTGCTTCACATCTGCTGTTTCAAATCAGGGAGATGGATCTCAAAGATTTATCTCTCCCAAATGGGGTGACACTCAACACTCAGAGCACACTCAACATAGATGCACCTGGCATAGTTAATGCCCATGACCACCACCCTTCCTCCCCGTCAACTCAATATGTGTAGCATTCATTCAAGAAGGGGGGTAGTGCGCCTGCACACGAAGGAGGTTTTAATGGTGCACTTACAACAAAGGCCAAGGCTTCATAGAGCAGGTATGCAGAAGCTCAATGCCATCACTACGGTATTTAATGAACCTTTCCTTGTCACTTCAACTGCTTTTATGGAGGTAAGGTACAACTATTTCTATTTAATTCTAGATTGGAATTTTGTTTCCCATTCCTTTCTCGATTTTTTTCCCTTTTGGTGTTGGGCTATCGTTCTCTCCCTCATCTCTCCAATGCCACGTGAATGGGGCAAGCCGAAGTGCAGGACGACCTCTTACAGTTTTGATGCCTGGCACCGTCGACTTGGCCCCTCTTCGACCCTTTTTCTGCCCCCCATCCCCTCCATAAGCCTTGTTGGTCCTCCCTTGTCTGATCAGAATTGGGTTGACAAAGACAATGTTGTTACTTACATCGAGGAAGAAATTCCTATAGTTCCCCTCCAAGCCCCTTCAGACTCTCTTCTATGCACTGCTTCAGACGCTCAGGAATCCCTACGTAATTTAGGAAAACTACCTCAAAGCGTTGGCCATGTGACAGAAATGGGAGGCTTTCTGGTTGAAGAAGAATTTCCTCCCGAATGGTTGGAGGAAAGAACTATGATGACATCACTAGTTTTTAACGAGCCAAAATGTTGCAGCCTCTGAACCAGAGCCACCCAAAACCCATAGGTTCTTAGAATATCATCTGTAGGCTCATCTTCGAAATGCGATGAGACATCATCGACCAACTTCACCGCTAGAATATCCATAATTTTTGCTTGAATGTCTTGTTCGATTCCCTCTCTAGCAAGCCTACCAAGCAACGATACTCGACTTGTTGCCAACCATTCATTTTCGCTCATGCATGACCACACTCTCCCAGCATGACGATCGCCTGGGTTCACCTACTGTCTAGTTTTTTTTTTCTGTTGTTATGTTTTCAGGTCGAAAGAGGCCACAATTACAGTTTGGTTTAGGACTAGTTTTGTTTTGGCACTATGAACAAAAACATGATTGCTTGTTTTGAAAGCCAACTGTTCTTGTTTCCATTTGTATGGCAGAACAAGTGGAAAACTTCGCCATGTGTATTTCTATGAAGACTCTTTAAGGAAATATAATTTTTATTTACAATTTTTTTTTATTTATTTTTTCCAAATATTTTATTAAATTACATTATCCAAGTATTATAATATATGAAATTTATTCAATTAAATTTAAAATACTAAATATAAAGAATAATGATACATTTTAATGATCTATACACTTTCGATTCACAAGTTTTTACTCTAATACTAACTTTATGAATCTTCTATTAAAAAAGAATATCACCAAACATTTTATAATTAGTATTTTAAGAATTAGTAAATTGACAAAGGTTTCTATACTTTTATATAAGTATGGATCATTAAAATTTTCCTTAACTCTGACTAGGCTCTAGAAAAAGTCTCTTTTAGAATTTCCATGTCCTTCCTATATTGACATTTATTTCAAGGAGAATGCAAAAAGAATGATTAATATAAGTTTATATGATTATTAAACTAAAGGATGGAGTGGAATATGCGAAGGCTATGATAGTTGCACTAGTTTAGGTTGGGAATCCCATCAAAGTTGGTAATGCCAACACCACAAGTGTGATTTCATAACTCACTGATGTTGCACGAAGTTATTTTGTTGAAATTGTCCTGAGAAGTTCCATCAAAGTAAGTATATATTTATTTGAGTTTTGATTTTTTCAAACAATAAAAAAAATTGAGGTTTGATTTTTTAATATCTCCATTTTTTTGTTAAATAAAATAAAATTTAAAATAAATCTTTACTACTATGTCACCAACTTTGTGATATCTCAATTAATGCTTAGTAATTCAAAGGTTGACATAAACATATGTTAACACAATACAACATAATTTTGTTATAATAAACAATAAATATGACAATAAAAATACATCAAAACCACATCTTATGCTTTATACTATTTAATCTATTTTCAGTATGCTTGTTAACTTTTGCTGAGGAAAAAAATGGTTGTTAACTTTTCATATCGAACATAATTATAAAATTAAGAAAAAAAAAACATAATTGGCCATTATAGACACCCATAATAAAATGACACATCCACAATATAAATGCTGAAACAAAGCATTTACAAATCAATCTTCTTTTCCATCACCTTGATTATCTTCCTCGCTTGGCATTGTAACATTGTTGTTCTAAAAAATATGTTTTTATCTCGGATCATGTCTTAGTATGAAATACCAATCTCCATCCAACACATATACGTAAAAAAACACTTGGTTTCAATGTTTTGGGAAAACATAAGGCTCCTTAGTTTCAATCCACATTTTTTTAGAGTTAATACATATTAACCCAATATCACAATCTTCCTTTACGTTTCTCTAGTCGAAGGTATCTCACCACTTGCAACAAAACATAACACATTGAAATGATGAGAAGTCCACTTGCATGATCTCTTGTATCTTTCCAATGTAACCTAACTTCCCCTATATTAGGTTTTGATCACGGTGGCTAGCATGACTAGATTGGTTGAACTCAACCTCCACTCCAAAATCTTGTGTGATGTTGTAAAGTCCCCATTTTTGGATTCCCTTGCTCTGTAGTTGGAGATGACTTTATGGGTTTGTGTCAGCTTAATCAGAGGGGTAATTTGATGTTACCAGTGAGATTAGGGGGGTTAGAAGAGTTATATGATGCTTTTAGCGGTCTCCTTACCATCTTTCATCATTGGGATCACTCATGCGTAGTCAGATTTCGATTCCGATGCATTTCGACCGTTCCCATAATTTAGGAGTATTATTGAGCATTATTTAATGGATTTCACTAAGGTTGTCATTTTAATAAATTATCTAAGATGGGCACCTTGGTGTAATAGCTCGTTGAAACCAGGATGAAGAGCTCTAAATGTTGGGGTGATGAAAATTGACTTCTAGTGTCGGAAAATGTTTTAAAATTAAATAAATCACTTTTTGGAGTAAAAATGTTTAATAAATTAATAAAGTGATCTTAGAGGAAATACTAAAATTCCAATAGTGTTTTTTTTCTTATGAGCTGCTAATTTGATTTACATCAAGGAAAACACTAGTAAACAATATACCTAGGTGCCTCGATTAGAAAGTTAACATGGTATCAGAGCTAGATATCTAAGGAGGAAACCAAGGGTGCATATATCCAATGATTTCTTATAGAGACAACACTATAGCAAGTAGGAGAAGGAAAACTCAACAAACATTTTTTTACAGGTCGTATAGCCAAGGACAACTAGATTTGACCATAGTAGGGCCATACATGCCATGTGCGAACACTATAGGGTCACATACGGGTCGTACAGGTCAGGCATGGGTTGTCGTACAACCATATGACACGTGCAAACAATTGCAGACAACCGCAAGAAAGCCCAAAACAACTGCGAACAATAGGAGGCTGCGGGAAGAGTGCAGACAATGGGCAGAGTAGATTCAAGCATCAAAAAAGTCCCGGGCAACAGAAAAATTTCAAAGCATAAGTGTTGGGTGGCTTGTTGAGTAGTGGCAGAATTCTCGACAGGGGTTTGGGTAGCCAACAGAGGAGATCATATCAATTTTTGTTGCTTGACGGAATAAGCACATAATAGTTATTTGCAGAACTAGAAATGAGAATGGCTTGTCTCAAGTTTGAAGAAAGGTTGGATGGAACATCTTACTTTATCTCTGGGAAAGCAAGGGTGACCTTGCTTTTGAAGGAATTTAATCTTTGGGAGATTGTTGAAAAAGTAGTTCCTCCATCGATGGATCCACACGATTTGACAACTCACAAGAAGAAGGAGATTAAAGCCCAACGAGAAATATTGGATGCATTCAAGGATCATTTGATTCCTCACTTATCTGAGAAGAAGAGAACCATGGAGATGTTTGATGCCTTGGTAGGTTTATTCCAGAGCGACAAATTGAATAGGAAGATGATCTTAAAAAATAAACTTAGATCAGTGCAGATGTCTAGATCTAACAATGTTACCATCTACTTCATGAGGATCACTTAGGTATGTGATTAACTTGCAGCTATTGGGGAGAAAGTGAATGCCATAGAACTTGTAAATGTGGCACTTAATGGTTTTCCCAAGTCACGGTAACCATTTGTCGAGGGAGTTTTCCCTTGGGAAAATATTCCATATTGGCAAAGGCTTTGGGATGATTATATCCAAGAAGATACTCAGGAGGAATCTAAATCTGAAAAGAAAGGAGATGAAGAGGAGGAGAACTTGACTTTAGTCAGTCAAGCCAAGAAGAACAAAGGAAAAGGTTCCAAGGGTAATAATGAGGGGCAAACCTCACAACTAGGGAATACAGACTTGAGTAAAATAAAGTGCTTCTCATGCCACAAGATGGGGCATTATGCATCATAGTTTTCGAAGAAGAAGAAAGGTAAGGAGAAGATGCAATAGGTAGCAATAACAACAGAAAATCATATGCATGAGTTTGATGCAAAATTTGAGGACTTCTCATTGGTATTTTGCCTCTCTACCAACACCATCGCAAGGAGTGCATGGTACTTGGAAAATGGTGCATCTCATCATATGACGAAGGCACGAGAGCTATTCAACAATCTGACAAAGAAGTACTCGGGATCTCATGTGGAGCTTGGTGACGATGCCAAGTATACAATGGTGGGGGAGTGAACTACCTTGTTGCATCTTGAGTTAGTAGGTTCATTTGAGGCCCATTATGTGCTTTATGTACTAGGAATGAAGAAGAATTCATGTAATTTATGTACCAAAACTGAACAAGAATTTGCTCTCAGTATCAATTTTGAGGATAGGGGTTTTGTCGTCATGTTCAAGAAAGGGAAAGTACTTGTACATTCAGAGGGTGCTATCCCTGACACAACAATGAGCATTGGTGTAAGAGAGGAAAATATATGAAGGTTGTAAGGCATGCTTGTTCATGGGTCCAAATAGATATTGGATCATGAATCGATGTCAGTGGCAGAGGACAAGGAGCAAGAGGCTCTGAAGGGTGAGCAGAGTTCATAGACTTCTAGTTCAGGGAGTCAACCTTAAGGTGGGAAGGAGGAGTTAGCCCCTTCCAGTTCTATCAGGAGACCCATTTGGTATGAAATGAAATTGATGGATGCTCAAGAGCATGTGGAGTCTCCTAGGAGCACATTCAGGGAGAGCATGATTCCAAATAAGTTTCCAATCTTTATGGAACTAATGCGTAACATCATCAATTCCAAGTCTTCCAGTGTTAAAGAAGTAGTAGACCAACAAGTTTGTAGGGATACCATGGGGCACAATGATGTGCATGATGTTGTGTCAGGATTGGAGGGAAACCAGTTCTAGGTGGCTATTAGAGAAGTACCTTCCTCACTAAGAGAGAGTGTTGATGTTTGTAGGATCATATAGGTAATTCCAAACAAGTCTAAGTGTCTAGACGTGTGGAAGTCGTACAAAGCCTTCTACCTTAGTAATTTACTTTAATTAAAGGAATTATTAAAGTAAAGTGTTTTTATTAATTAGTTGATTTTTATTTAAGGAAATGCTAAAGTTATTAGCATCAATGAATTAAATCTTAGCCATTGATCTCAAGCGAGGTGATATTTAATCTCAGTCGTCAATCACTTTGGAGATTAGGGTTAGGTCATAACTCAAGATTATAAAAGCAAGGTTGGGGTGAAGGAGAAAAATAATCTTGGGAGCAAAGAAGGAATTTTTCTCAAGGGTTGAGTCATGAAGGACTGTGATTCAAGGAGATCTTGGATAGGTGGAGAAGGAATTTCATGTAGAGATAAATATAGGTCAAGGAGAAGAGAGAACATGGGCAACCATAAGAAGATATGCCATATTAGAGAGACACAACAATTGTATGGAGTTGTACACAAGTCACAGGCCAGTCAAGGCACATATGTATGCATGATACAATGCAGGAAAGTGTGTATGTACATGAGTGACAATGAGGATAGGGATATACAAGTTCTGAGAAGTGAAAGTACGAGGTCGTACAACCAAGGAGGAGTTTCTAGGATCGCTGGTGTTATCTATAGTTTTTTGAATTTCTTTATGGGCCATTTTCCCAGGTTTGGGAGACCTTGTAAGATTTGATTTTTTTCTAATGATGAGCTAACTTGAAGGGCATAATATCTTTGTGTATTGTGTATGAGATTTTGTTTCTAGTATTGCTTTCGCTAGTTATTTGTTTCAATTTATTATTCCAACAATGCATTTTTTCTTGTGAGCTACTAATTTTATTTACAACAAAGAAATCACTAGTAAACAATATACATATGTGTCAGGATTATAAATTCAACAACATGCTCGTCCAATGGATCAGACAATGGACATTTATGTCGATCAATGGCCTAGATCAACACGAACTCCCAAACATAACGATATTTAATGGAGTTCCATTACTTCGAAAGACCTGACGACTGAGATTTGCTCAATCTGACAACCCTCGTCCATTTCAGGCTAAAAGATGCATGACTTTTAACTTGGCTAGAATTCTCGAATGTGTCTTTCCACAAACATTTTCCCATAAGATCCAATGGTTGAGAATGACTCTAATCGACAATCCAGATCTATGCGAGTCCTTAAAATGTGTGATGTTTAACAGGATTTACCAGACCCCGACGGGTCTAACGGTTAATATCTACCTATAGGCTTAACCTTATACCACACCTTAGGATCTTTATGATTCTCATTTTCCCAATGGGTGATCGAGATTTACTCTCGACGTTCAAGGAATGGTCCATATTTACCCTTTGCACTTGAACCCATGGTGTCCATCTTGTTATAGAAAGATTTTCCTCACCCCATGCAACTTGTTCATAAGGCCTTTTCCATTTCCCTATGCAGACTTGAAGTCCCCTTTTGCACTTCCCAGAGCTAAAAATCATATTTTTCCACATATACGTGCCCTATTAGTTATACAACATGCGTATACATAGTTTGCACCAATACAACCCACGTACATCGGGTTTTGTGCCCAAAATTAAAAATTGTGTCAGATTTCCATGTCATGTCATGAGATCCATGATCCTTGACCTTCCATATACTGGAAACATTCTAACTCGACCCTTCAATTCCATTTGAAGGCTATAAAATGGGCCATATCCAAGTTGTAGAGAGGAGAAGAATACAACTTTTGAGAGCAAAGTTATTCTAGAGAAATTATTCACTTCATATTGAGTTTGCATCCCTTTGTCCTTTAAAGTCCTAACACATTGTTCAACCCCAAAGCTCTTCCCTCTTTGATGGAGAACCTCATTGTCTCTCTTATATGAGCTTGCCTTTGGTGGAGGCCCAGATGGAAGGAACTTGGTTTCTCGGTTCCAAGACGTGACGACATGAAAGTTTGTCATTCATACACTTATGCTGATCATATTTTAATAGAAATACTATTTTCTCGTCCAATTGATGTCTTGCAAATATTTGAATTATTATTCCATGGGCGTATTTGTTATGAATGTTAATGGATTATGCTATTGTATGTGCTAACTTTGTATATTGTCACCATATGCTTGCGTATCTTGGTTGTTGAAGACAAGTTGTAGGTATAGAGCTTTGGGTTGCGTGGTCAACAGTGGTATTCATCAAACATCTGGGCGAGGTAGGCTCTTTATCTTGTCTTGTTAGCAATTACATTTATATAGCATACTTGGGATTAGAGTTGATTTCTATAGTCATTCCGTTAGTTGTGGTTTACCCCATGCCATAGAGTGATTTTCCTCATAACAGAATTGGCGACCATACTGGGGAAATGAATCTTCTATTTTTTGGGTTTGGAGTGCTTTTCTCCTTCGATTGCTCTTTGGTAGCCTGATTTTTCTTGTCACATGATTGCTTGACATCCTATTTTTACTTTGTATTTGAGTTTCTTGGCCTTATCCTTTCCCAGGCAGTGTTTTAATACATATACGAGGGTTTTCCCTTGATAGACACATACATACGCGAGCTATCATTCTATAGTGTGTGTACAGACATGGGTTTTCCTTAAACAATCATGTACATCAACTTTTTTAGCTTGCTTGCTGAGTTTGGTGTTTGTTGGGTGAGTTTTGATGGTTGCTGAGTCTTCTTGGGTCTTTGTCCTAACTGTTAAGTGCTTGCAGAGTGATAAGAAACCTTTTTATGGTTGAATTTTTGGGTGGTTTTTATTTCTCATAATCTTTTTCATTGGTTGTCCTTGCATCTTGGTCTGAGTGTTTGCTTCTTGGTATCCTGCTTGGATTGTATCTATTTGCTTGCAGTAGGGTCTATATATCAAGCTGGTATTCAGTCCTTGCATTTTCATTTCTTTATATTGAAAATACAAAAATATACTTTTTTTATCTTGGCATTTTCTCTTTTGGTTGTTTAGTATTAATCTTGATGCATATAGGGAAAGATTTCATTTTATTTGAAATTGCAGAGTTGAATTGAAAAGTTGCATTGTGAAAAGCTTATCGTTTTTTGAGAATTGAAGTTTAGGACTTAGCTTTATGTTCATATTCATTTCTTTTATATGTTGAGTCATAACATCATCAGTTTCACGACCACATATTTTGAGTAAACAAATCCATTAAAAGTAACGCTGATAAATTGAAAATTGATTAGAAACAATTTTATTTGCCAGGGTACACAAACTAGCTTAAGATATAGAGCCTTGGAATAGGATTTTGCGAGTAAACTTCTCCAAGGCTATTAAACTCAACATATGTGTTTGAATAAGGGAGTGGTGAAATCCATTCTATAATTAGTGACGTCAGAAGGCTCCACTCACACCGGAGTTAAGCACGAGGTCACACGAAGTTGGTTGTAGAGATATCCCTTTAATATGTTCGTAGCGTCAGAGATAGTTCTGGGGATCTATTCGTATATGGAGGTCTTTCTAGTACCTTTACCTCTGTGAGAGGCGGTGCTTTCAATATTTTGGTCTTTGTTACCCTGCCCATATGATGGACATGACTTACGACTGTTCACCTATGCATTGGTTATATCGTGGTGGCTTTAGCTGCTTGACATAGGTAGACACATGGGTTACCTACAGGGGTTATTCTGAAAGTATACTTAGTCGGATAAGGGTTAGAAAACACACAACTTTTATGGAGGATTACCTCTCTGGGGAGATCTGACAGACTGTGTTGTTAAGCCCATGAGGGCCCTTATAACTGATTCTGATACCTCTGATATTTTGAAGGGAGTCTCAGGCCCCTCTTGGGCGAGGCATACCTACTATAGTGAGGGAGGCCCCTTTTCAACCATTATATCCTTTTTGCGTGCATTGGAATTTTTGATTTACTTTGGTGTGCTCTTTGATTATTAGTTGGCCTTAGAATTTTTTATTGCATCGTGAGTTTTCATTGCTACGGTTAGTGGAGACCTAGTGATTCCCTCAGTTAGCGCTACCCAACCCATGGTATTTTCTCATTCCATGGGGACGAATACTTTTGTATTTTTGAGTGGTATGTCGAATCATGATACTCAACCAATACCTTGGGCCTCTAATCATTTTTCTCTTGGTATTCCAGACATGTCTTTCGCACTTGCCATCCTTTGTCTCATCGCCTTATGTGAATCCTAGTTTTGGGTTTGGAGGCATGATGCCTCCTTTTTCTCCCTTTTCATTTGGTGGGAGTCATATCCCTCAACCAACTCTTACAATAGGAGGTTGGAATCTTCCTCCCTATGGATCCAATCCTAGCTTCACTTTTCTAGGAGCAAGTGCTCAAATGGGTGGTCATTCTACTTATTACATCATGTCCATCTATCCTTCTTTTGCTATGTCGATTCCTATGAACTCTTTTCCCATGGAGGACCTCTGTTTGTCCTCTGGTGTTTCATCCAGGGGGAGCCAGTTTTATAGTATGGGAAACCCCCTTCACAAAGTTCCTTCATTTGGGGCAACATATATCCTCACCTGAGTAACTCTTGTCATGTCGCTTTCTTTTCGCAAGCAGTTTCCTCAATGACAATGCCCTTACAACCCTTTATGAATCAATTTGGAGGAGGATACTATCCTATCGAATAGAGCCATGGTGTATACCAAAACCCTTCCTGGCCCACAATTTCTCAAAATCAATATTTCTCGGAACCTTGGTCTCAAATGTCGCAACCAACCACCACCAGTCATGATGGAAACACAAGTCCAGTCACTGCAAGACATATTGGCATTATATCACCAACCTTTGCCGGTCATGTTGGAGATAGGTCAACAACCTTTTCAAGTCATGTTGAAGAACAACAACCAGTTGTTGCATGTCATGTTGGGGGCACAACTCTAGTCGCTGCTAGTCACACTACACATACATGGCCAACCTATGCTAGTCATGTTGGGGATTTGTCAACAACCTCTGCAAGTTATGTTGAAGATTTGCTACTA
This sequence comes from Picea engelmannii, assembly GCA_009831015.1. Classification (NCBI taxonomy): domain Eukaryota; kingdom Viridiplantae; phylum Streptophyta; class Pinopsida; order Pinales; family Pinaceae; genus Picea; species Picea engelmannii. The sequence continues at coordinate 895,026 of ML779284.1, forward strand.
GCCTGTGAAAGTCATAATGGGAGCATGTCACTAGCCACTGCAAGTCATGCTGGGGACATTGATATGATTGATAAGCCTAGGCGTATAGGACGTAAGCCCAAGTTCCTTTGTAGACTTTGTAAAGGAGATCATCTAACTCGTCTTTACCGTGCTATTGTCATGGTACAAGAAGCACAGTCCTTGTATGATAGCCCTTCGGGTTCTGAGTCGTATTTGGTTTCCCAACATTCTATTCCTTGTTTGGTTGATACAACGGTCATATCGATGCAATCTTTGACTGATTCAACTATTATTTTGGGTGGTGATGCATCTCTTGACTATGTTGTCTCACATCCTATTCAACCAACGATCGTGTCGATGCAATCTTCGACCGACTCCACTCTTTTTTTTGGGGGTGATGCGTCTTGATTTTGAGGGTGATGTGTCTCTTGACCATGTTGTGTCACATCCTATTCAACCAACGATTGAAGAAGTAGTTGTGCCGATGCAATCTTTGGTCGATCCCACTCTTCTCTTGAAGAGTGACAAGTCTAAGGAAGTGACATTTTCGATGCAATCTTCAGTCAATCCCACTCTTCTTTTGGAGGGTTATACGTCCTTTGACCACGTCCTTAGCATTTCTAGTCTTGTACCTTCTAAACAAGGGAGCATTCCACTCTCTCTGAGTATGCTCCCTCCAAGTCCTAGGGTGGTTTCCTTTGATTGGAATGATCTTGTAGAGCCTTGAATTCCTTCTTCTACACCGTTCCAGATAAGGGGCATTCTTTGATATATTATAGATAAGGTAACCTCTGCAAGTATTTTATCCTCCTCGACTTGAAAAGATTTGGGTTTTCCCAAGTCTTTGTCATCTATCTGTGAGTTCTTAACTTTTGACAGAAGTCCTGCATGGGAGCCTTGGACTCCCCCATGATATGCTTCTTATAACAACATTCCTGAGTCTTGTTTAAGCTCTTTTCCGACTCTATCAAAAAGTGAAAAGATTGACGAGTGAACTTGTCTCTTTCACACTCATTAATTGGATCTGAAAGGATGTCTATTGGGTGTAAGTTTAACCCTTTTTCGGACCAAGTAGACTAATTTTGAAAAAGGAATATTGTAGTCACTAGTGGCTAGAAGAGTTCTCATGGGTATTGTTTTATACTTTTTTGGGCCTAGGGGACTAAATTTATGAAAAATGACATTCTTTGGAGTTAAGTTGTAATGGCATTTCATTATCCTTCTTGTAGTATTGAGCCTATTGTCGGTTCTAGCCTTCTCGTTATAAGCCTATTACCTCAACAATTTTCATCAATAGCCAAGTAGAGCCTTGTTTATATCCTTTGCAACTTGACACCTTGTACCCTAAGAGGAAACATTCCCCCAAGTGTCCACATCCTGCATGCACCTCCTTTCATTGAGCATAGGTATGTTCCACTGTTGGAACTAGTTTCTTACTCACGACACTAGTTTCCTCCATTGTATCATAGAATTCATTTGCTTATGAAAAAACAAAAAAGACGGGCGTGAAAATAATATTATCTCATATTGGCAGTAGCCGTGTCGCCTTTGAATAAAGCACAAACTTTTGAGTCCACTTGTCATCCAAATTTTGGGTTTAGCATGACCTTAGGAAGTTGAGCTCATTACTTAGAGTTTACTCCTTCGACTGGCTACTCTTCCAGTCCCTATGGAGAGTTTGATTGGTGCCTCCTGCATCACAAAGTTTCATTATCAAGTCTATGTTGTTGGAGTCCTCCATATGTCTCATGCTCTTGTTAAAATGATGTCTATAATCCTGTGTTGGCCATTTCTCAGAATTCTTGACTTTGAATGTCGGTCATACCCTCAGTGTGTCTCAGAGTTACATGAAGTTGTAGTCCTACCGTGAACCCTGGTCCCACTTTCATTATGGGTAGGTAACCTTGAACCCAATGATTGACACCTCCTCATTGGTAGTTGACTGGATGATTTCCCTTGTGTTCGACGACAAGAAATATATTCACACATTGGGATTCATGTAGTACCTTGGATTCCATTAGCCTTATTGGTGGTTTCCTTGCCTTTGTCGCCAGTTTTCATTATTGGATACTATTAAGAGGGTCTTTTTCATGCACTGCTTGCATTTGATGCATGACAAATATGCATAAGTTCGTTGGTTTGTGAACATGTTCTTCTTATGAGTTCCTCCAAATCATCAAGATATTGATTTGTACCTCGTGGTGAATGATGAGAGATGCCTTAATGATCTCCTTTCGACGGGTCTCCTTCCATTGACTTCAGATCATCTATTCTGGAAATGAGGCTTAGAGTCCTATGAGTACCTAGAGGCTTGTAGTCATCAGTGGCAGGTTCTCTCGCCATCGATAGTTGGGAATACATCAATGTATCATGATTGATGGATTCTTCAAGCATTCGACCTTAACACCTTTATTCACACTTGTGAGAATGTACTCAATGCCTTGATACCTTCTTTCATTATCGGTAGGTTGTCTCGTGTTTGTTAATGGTATACCTTAATGACCGGTAATCAAATGAAGTCCCATTATGTTCAACCTCAACTCCTTTATTCACATGACGTGGACTTGCACCTTTGGCAGATCGTGCAAAACACTTGAAGACATCAATTTATAGTCACAGCTTTCCTAAGTTGTTGTTATCATTCATTGGACCAGTACATGTATGACTTCAATGATCATGGGAGATCAGATTGTACCCATTGTATATAGATATCTTCAGATTTATTTTGAGATTGGTTTTCACTGGGCCTATGGCATCCTATGGCATTTATCTACTTTGTATTTCCTATTCATGTCCATGAACAAATGTTTGGTATATTTCCACATGGATCTGTAGTGTAATTCAAATTGGTAGCCATGTGTACAAAGTCATTATGGATTGTAATATTCTTATGAGAAAGTAGTTCATCTAGCTGGGTCTCCATTACTCCACTTCTGGGAATTATAATGTATTTTGGCCATCACATAGACTCCTCTGACCTCACACATTAGGGGGCATCTGTTATAGCAAGATTTGCCTCACCCCATGAAACTTGCTCAGAAGGAATTTTCCATTTCCCTATGTTAAGGTCCTAACTCGCACATAGGTAGATTAATGTATTCGGATGTAATAAATGTCAATATTAATAAGACCTTTCAATAAAATAGAATAAGGCGGATGTAAGAATACCTAATAGAAGCTTCCGCTTCTAGAAGGATCTTCCTCTAGATGCTTCTTTTTAGTATAAATAGGAGTC
>ML779284.1:903562-945018 GCA_009831015.1 Picea engelmannii
TGTATTGTGAAGATTATGCTGGATATTTCACTGTTATTCTGTTATTTCTAGCATTTCGTTTCTGTTCTGCATATTTTATATATCTGGTATCTTGCACCCTATGTAGACTTGAAGTCCCCTTTTGCATTTCCCAGAGCTAAAAATTATATTTCTCCACATATACGTGCCCTATCAGTTATACAACATGCATATACATAGGTTGCACCATTACAACCGCGTGCATAAGGTTTTGTGCCCAAAATTAAAAATTGTGTCATATTTCCATGTCATGTCATGAGATCCACGATCCTTGACCTTACATATACTGGAAACGTTCCAAATCGACCCTTCAGTTCCATTTGAAGGCTATAAAATGGGCCATATCCAAGTTGTGGAGAGGAGAAGAATTCAACTTTTGAGAGAAAAGTTACTCTAGATAAATTATTCACTTCATATTGACTCTGTATCCCTTTGTCCTTTAAAGTCTGAACACATTGTTTATCCCCCAAGCTCTTCCCTCTTTGATGGAGAACCTCATTGTCTCTCTTATATGAGATTTCCTTTGGTGGAGGATTGAAGTGGTGGCGGCCCAACTGGAAGGAACTTAGTTTCTCAATTCCAAGACGTGCCGACACAAAAGTTTTTTATTCATACACTTATGTTGATCATATTTTAATAGAAATACTCTTTTCTCATCCAATTTATGTCTTGCAAATATTTGAATTATTATTCCATGGGCGTATTTGTTATGAATGTTAATGGATTATGCTATTGTATGTGCTAACTTTATATATTATTACCATATGCTTGCGTATCTTGGTTGTTGAGGAAATGTTGCAGGTATAGAGATTTGAGTTGTGTGCTCAATGGTGGTCTTCATCGAACATCCAGACAAGGTAGGATCTTTATCTTGTCTTGTTAGCATTTACATTTATATAACATACTTGGGATTATAATCGATTTATGTAGTCATTTTGTCTGTTGTGGTTTACCCTGTGCCATAGAGTGATTTTCCTCATAACACACCTCTGCATCCTCCCACCATGGCATCTGCCATGGTCAATCTCCCACCATGACATCTGCCATGGTCAATCTCCCACCATGGTAGTACATGTTGTTACGACCATGTGGTTACATGTCATCATGACTTCATGATTCCTTTGGGTCACCATTTCCTATCCAACATCTGACTTCTACAAAAGTCTAACTATCTGATTCTTTGGATACAAAGTTCCCTCCGTAGGGTTCCACATTGGCTTATCTACTCTATCTCACTACTCAATGTTGGATCCCACATCTAGGACAAACTTGAGTCATGATTTGTTTTGCGAGGTTCCACCTCGAAGTTCCATGTCCAGGAATTTTGATAAAAGAAACTCTAAATCTTGAACAATCTTGGTAACCCAAGGTTCAGGGTTTATGTAACATAAATTTAATGGAAGAGGGTTTCGATAACAATAATTCATAGTGTGAAGGTCACTCTCCTTGAAATCAACTGCTGGTAGAAACTCTCCATACCCACCATGCTTAGGGCCTCCATAAGGTTTCTCAGATGCCATCCCAAATAGAATTATCTCATCACAAGGAAGCTTTCTCAACTAGAATTACTCTGTTCCATTACCCAACAAGCTTCAAGCTCACATCCCTCTCAGTTCAAATTGGGTTCATGGTTCTCTACCCAGCCACATGAATTACAATGCTCTCTGTCTCTTTGCTCAGCTTGTGCACTCTCTCACATTCCTTCACTCTCTCTTTCTAATTCTTCTATGTCTCTTCAACACCTCCCATGGGTTTCTACCTTCCTTCTCCAAGAAGGTTCTCGATTTCCCTTTTCTTCCTTCGGTCATAAAGAACACGGGTCAGTCATGGAAAATGAGGTGGTACCATTGTACCTTGGCTGAAAGTATTCAGTTGTCCTAGCCAGTCCTCCATAGTTCCATTCATTGTGGGTGATTGGTTGCTCAACTACCAACCCTCTCTCATTAAATAATTTACTTTGACTTTAGGAAAAAGGAAATTAACTGATTATTCCGAAAAATAGTTCAACAAGGTGACTTGGGTTATCTAGCATGATGAACCCCCTTTATGCTTCTTCACTATTCCCTCTTGTGGTATCATGGCCCATACTTGTGCTCCACCAATCATTCAACTATTGGCTTTCTTTAATTAAGCAATAATGCATTTACAATGTTCATGGCATGGTAATAATATTTCCATGTTGAAATAAGACCATCATTAATCGTGATTTATTACAATTAATCAAGGGATTAAAAATGGGGTGTTACAAAAAAGGCTTTAAAAAAAAACTCTACGATGCAATGCATGTGATCATGGGTACAAACCTTTGATGTGTGACTCGTGTCTATGGGTCGACATGTGCGTAGAGCCAACGAGAGAAAGAAGGTGACACCAACTCTAAAAAGACTTTTTACATTCAATATTAATGTCATTAAATGAGTTTAGTGCTCCATAGAGCTTATTTATAAGCTTCTGCTACATGATCATTTTTCTTCTTATAAGCTTCTTTTTTCCTTTTTCCATGAATTTATCGAATCCTATCTTGCATGATCATGTATAAATCTAATTTGAGCTCAATGTCAATGGTTAGTTGTCCTCTTTTCGAGGGTAACTTATGAGAATATTCTCATAACCATATTGATTATTTCCTTGGATTCTGTCAATCTATTGGGGTTTATGATATACATACTTCTGCAGATATTTTTCCACTTTCTCTCCGTGGTAAAGCATGAGACTCGTCCAGACGTATAGTATCTAGTCAAATTTTAACGGGGGAATCAATTTTTGTAAAGTTTCTTATTGACTTTCCTCCTCCACCTATCTTTTATCACTTTTAATTTCTACCTAAAAGCATCCCTGATCCTCCTCGATGTAACTTTTTCTATGGTCCTCATGAACAATTAACCCATGGATTGTTCTTAAAGGCTAAAAATGAATATCACACAAATCCCTCTCTCTTCATGATGAGTCTGCAGGAGGACGATCATGCATCTAGTAGTGCTATATTCACAGAATATTGTAAGGATTATTGTCCCGATATGCCTGCTAATCCTATTTCTGACAATGCTTTATTTGATGCCTTCCCCTTTAATGATGACCTTTTTGAAATATATCCTACTCAAGATAAACTTGTTTCTAATGAAGTAATCTTCATGGATGAATCTGATAGGGAGAATTCTCTTGACTTGAATAGCACTATCCCTCATATTTCTCATGACCATTCTGAAGATGATGAAAGAGGGGATTCAAGGGGCCATGTAGATTCATATGTTGACTCTCCTTATAAAAATTCCCACAAGGATAATCAAGATTTTACATTGCAGAATTCCTTCACAAACCCATTGTTTCAGTTCAAAGAGATTGAGGAATTTAATGACGACATACATATCTCCCTTGCATGCATGATTTATTTTGATGATGATACATTTAAAGGGATTCCTATGCATTTGAATCCTTTATTTTCTCCCTCGGTGCATGGTAGTTCTTTTCCAAATCAGGAGATCATAAATGGCGACCTTATAATAATTAAAGAGCCCAATAACTCCATCCTCTTCATCAGAACTTGTAACCATCATTCTAATGTTATTGATCATGCACATGTTTCCAATATCAAGTCGAAATCCCTTCTTGTTGGTTGGCAGGTCCTGCAAGATGGTAATCACTTTTTTTGGATCTTGATAGGCCCACTACCCTTGTTACATGCATTTGTTGGTTGGCAGGGTGATAGACACTCTTTATGCATCATCTTTCAATTCATTAATCATCCATCCAAAATAGATGATGCATTTCTCTATGCAAAATTCCATCCTACCTGACTCCAAGAATGTTTTCCCTTTCCTTTGTACATAAATAATAAATTGGGTTTTCAGTTTATTTAGTTTTGTCTTTCGTTTTTTCTGTTCTATTTAGATTGTTTTTATAATTATCAGAAATAAAGTCTAGATGAGTTTTGCCACAACAATGTCATTCTGTAAGTATTGTTGATAAATAAAAAATAAATATATACACAGTTGTCACGATGTCCTCCTTTTAGAAATCACTGGAATTGCTTTTGATTTCAACACTGTTGTAGGATAGTTTATTTTGTTTTCTTCCCTATTTCTGCTACCCCTTTCTTCCCTCCATCCTGAGATTCAAAAGAGAATATCATTTTTTTTTCTCCTTGAAGCTTTAAGAAGTATTATATGTTACATATTGATCGAATGTTATGCATACAGGACCAAACTCCCTCATACGTAACACTTTCCATGAGTTATTCCCAAAATCCCGCCTCATTATTTCCCTTAAACTATCTTTTTCCCCTTGTTGCATAACTATTCTCTTCAATAATTTTTTTCTCTGGTCTACGAAACTAAACATTCTGAGTTCTTAATATGTTGGAAACAGATTACCCTGTGGAGTCACCAATTTGTTGACTCCCAAAAGTGCAATGTAGAGTACATGCTAGCAAATGGTTGCAACACCTTATTATTTATTTATATTTGATAATATACTAATAGGTGCCAGGTGGGACCCTTTGTGTGATATGACGAAAATATGACACATATGTTTTATGTGCTTATGACTTGGTTGCGAGATGAGCTCTACAGTTTATTTGCTTGTAAGTCGCTATCAAAATAATTGATCAAATGATGTTATGGGCGATGTGATTAAAGGAGAAATGATGTTGTCTTTATATAACCCTCACAAGTGTTATTATGTTGCATTTAGTTTGATAAAATATCTAAACTCCATGTTTCAAGTTGTATGCGATATATGGTGTGATGATTATCTTGATTTCATGTTACGAGGGTTGCACACATTGTTTGAATTAGAAGTTTAAAGGTTGGGACATGGTATCCCTACCAAGCTTTGATATATGTCACATTGGAGTTTTAAACAAAGGTTGGCACATTTGTTAAGTTTGAGACTTAGAGAAATGGGGGTGTATCAAGCTTGCAATTAATTGTTAGTGGGTTATGCACTGTATGGCTAGCTTGCTCGTACTGGCTATGGTTGAAGGTGTAAGTGTAGATATGACGTGAAGTAATTGCACGTCGCTCTAACCTACCTCGAGGCCACCACCCTTGCCATTTCTCATTTGGTATTTTGTTGGTTGTTGCTACTCCTCTTTGTTCGGTCGTGGAAGAGGTATTCAGATTTGGTCGATTCTCCTTGGCAATTTTACACCCAGGTATGAGGTTTCTTACTGCTCCATCCATGAATTCTTCGCTCTGCTCTTTAATTAAGTCAAAAGTTGGCTCTTGAGTTTTCTCACTGTTTGTGTATTTCCAAAGTTTACAATATATGTGATTTTCGATGGTGTATGGATTATTGAAAAGTTGGTCTCTGTGGCATTTATATGTGAATTATTTGTAGTTAAAAAAGGTGTGGGTGTTCCCTACTATTGATAAAACCATATTTGTTCCATTGCTTTACCTTTGAAAAAAAATTATTGTTTGGAATTTTTCGGGCCTACCTTGCCTCTGGTTTTCTTTGGTGGTTCCTCTCTATTTGATGAGAATGGTACCACCGTTTGCGGCCTTTGGATTATTTTTAGACTCTGCCTGTGATTTAATTGTGTGGATTTCATGGCTATCATGCCTGCGCGCTTGTATAAACTCTGTAAATACAACTGTGGAAACTTATGGTGGTGCTAGACTGTTGAATATATTCCTTTGGCCAAACACTCAAACTATTGGTCAAGTTGCCCTCCTATACCACATCCATGTTGATAATTATATATCGAACCTTGTATTTGAAAAAACGTTGTGGAAGTGTCCAACCCAGAATATAATAGAGACGTTGTTCGTGCTATTTTTAGTCATGGGTTTTGTCCATTTGTTTACTGTGTAATGTTAGAAAGAGTGCCAAGCTTATTTTTATTTTTTTTAAAGAAAAAGAGATACGGTCTATCCCGTGGAAATATTTGGGTGATGACAACGTTGAAAAGTCATTGTTTGAAGGATACGACTTGTTGAGTGTTGTTTCCATATGCAAAGAGTACCTCTGTGGATGAATTATATATGCATTGAATGAGTCTTTCAAACCAGAATGAAAAGGGGAATTTAGAAGCATTGTTAATTGAAGTATCAATTGATATTTTAATACTGGTGTTAATGTCGTGGGCCACAGTCTGTCCATTTCTTCGATTGTTGGTGGTGATTATTGTAATGGTTGGAATGTTGTGTCTCCTTAAGCCTATTGTGAGTGAGCTGTGTTATTATTGTTGAATGTTTCTTGGGCAAAAAATCATGAAATGATTCATGTGCAATGCAACTTCTAAATGCAAATGAACAACTTTGAAGTGAAACATCAGTTCTGGAATTTTGGAAACAGAGTGTTGAGTTTCCATTTTGAAACAGTAAAGGGGTTTGAATTTTAATGTTGGAAATGTCATTGTTTGATATATGATAGAACAATATTCATGTGAGTCCCTTCCATTATACCATTTTATGCAAAATACACTCCCCTCATTATCCCAATTACATATTTACACTCCTTGTTATGTTGTTACTCATTTTTAAGGAAAATTCTGTATGGAAATAAAATAAATGATGTGGAAGTTAATTGATGATTGGTATTCTGGGAGCTGGTTGTATAACCAGTTTAATTGTTTTATTGATTTCTTGAACAATATTCATGAATATTTCCTCCTCCATGATATCATTTTACGCACAATACAAACCCCCCATACTCCCAATGACCCTATCAATCCCTTGTTCATATGACAATTGATTAATGAAAGTTTTATGGATGAATTGCATGGGTTTTGTGGTAAATAATAGAGAAACCTCTTGATTTATTTAAGTGGAGTTTCATGTATGGGTTATTAAGAAATTTTCATGACTGATTAAATATTTGTACAAGGTGAGTTTTTTCAGTAGGGGTAGTAATGGCCGGAATAACAGAACCCTCGACTTGAAAGACCCCCATTTCAACCTCCACAGAATTTTCCCGATATTCCTGTTCCTCCACGCATATCAATGTAGCCTTGAGGGTCTATCCAACCAAATGTTGTCACAAAAAATTCAAGGGAGGACATCAGTGAGAAGAGGCAAAATGACTCACACAACAAATATGGATTTTGATGATTATTGATGTTGTTTTAGAGACAATTTTTCCTTACTTTGACCACATTTTGGACAACAAGATTTTATTTAGGCAATTTTTTGGGATAGCATGGATATACTATTTTTTGGATATGGTCATATTTTTGATGATATTTAATATTCGATTTAAATGATGAGCATGGGAGTTACAAGGGTGTTATGTGATTCAAATGATTAATTTTATACTTTATATTTGATGATTATCAAAGAAAATAATGGGAGTCACAAGGGGTCCCACCTATTTAGTTATTATTAATTAGACCCTTATTTATATATTATTATTAATTATTTCTCTCAAACTAATTAGTTAAGCTAATTTGGCTTAACTAAAGAAAGTAGTTGAACTACCTCAACTTATTGAGAAAGAATAAAGGCTCAATGAGAAAATAAGAGAATAGAGGGAGATAATAGAAGGGGAACTACAACATTAAGGTGTGCTCTCTAGTTGGTGAGATAGCTTCGGTTTTCATTCATTTGTTAGTTTACTTGAAAGCCTAATCCTCTTGATGACAACCGAGTCTTATTGAAGGCAACAAGATTCAAAACTGAATCATACATTTCAATAGCTTGTTTTAAAGGTGTTTGATTTATCCTTGATAATCTGTGTATTATTGTTTGTTTATGAATTAGTTTTCATGGCTGATAAAGAATATCTTGCAGAGACAAGTGGCATCATTTTGTGGAAAGATGATCTAGATAATTAGTTTCAGTTTTATTTCACTATTAGGGTCTTTTTGTATGGTGTCCATCAGAGACTTCTAAATCTGACTTTGGTCCATACCCTCGCAGGGGTTTGTAAAATAGAAATATAGTTTTGTATCTCATAATGAAATAAAATCAAATTATTGTTCTGTCTCATACATGTGTTTTCATGACTTGGTTCTTCCTTTCGCTTTTGTCTCCATGTTTACTTCAATGTAAAATCTGTATACATTGACCTAGATTTGTTTAAATTTTTTTTTTACATTGTTGCAAATATAAATCATAAAATCAACCTTGATCCTTTGTAATTGATACTTGTGGATTGAGTGAAATTTTTAAGGCTATAAACCTCCAGTGACATTCCCAACTATCTTGTCCTAGCCATGCAAGATCTGAAAATGATTGAGTAAGGTATTCCATACCTTTTCCTCAACATTTATTTGGCGACCATACTGAGGAGATATATATAAAAAAAAAAAACTCATTATCCATTGGTTTCTTGTATTTTATTTTTTGTATTTATTGTTTATATGTTTTTCTACTTATAAGATTATTTTTTCCTTTTTCCCCAAATTTATCAAATCCTATCTTGCATGATCATGTATAAATCTAATTTGAGCTCAATGTCAATGGTTAGTTGTCCTCTTTTTGAGGGAAACTTATGGGAATATTCTCATAACCATATTGATGATTTCCTTGGCTTCTGTCAATCAATTGAGGTTTATGATATACATACTTCTGCAGATATTTTTCTACTTTCCCTCCATGGTAAAGCAGGAGACTGGTCTAGATGTATAATATCTAGTCAAATTTTCACGGGGGAATCAATTTTGGTAAAGTTTCTTATCGACTTTCCTCCTTCGCCTATCTTTCATCACTTTGAATTTATACCTAAAAACATCCTTGATCCTCCTTAATGTAACTTTTTCTATGGTCCTCATGAACAATTAACCTGTGGATTGTTCTTAAAGGATAAAAATGAATATCACACAAATCCCTTTCTCTTCATGACGAGTCTGCAGGAGGATGATCATGCATCTAGTAGTGCTATATTCACAGAAGATTGTAAGGATTATTGTCCTGATATGCCTACTAATCCTACTTATGACAATGATTTATTTGATTCCTTCCCCTTTAATGATGACCTTTTTGAAATATATCCTACTCAAGATCAACTTGTGTCTAATGAAGTAATCTTCATGGATGAATCTGACAGGGAGAATTCTCTTGATTTGAATAGCACTATCCCTCATATTGCTCATGACCATTCGAAAGATGATGAAAGAGGGGATTCAAGGGGCCATATAGATTCATATGTTGACTCTCCTTCTGAAAATTCCCATAAGGATAATCAAGATTTTACATTGCAGAATTCCTTCACAAACCCATTGTTTTAGTTCAAAGAAATTGAGGAATTCAATAACGATATACATATCTCCCTTGCATGCATGATTTCTTTTGATGATGATAAATTTAAAGGGATTCATATGCATTTGAATCCTTTATTTTCTCCCTCGGTGCATGGTAGTTCTTTTCCAAATCAAGAGATCGTTAATGATGACCTTATAATGATTACAGATCCCATTAACTCCATCCTCTTCATCAAAACTTCTAACCATCATTCTAATGTTATTGATCACGTGCATGTTTCGAATATCAATTCAAAATCTCGTCTTGTTGGTTGGCAGGTCCTACAAGATGGTAATCACTTTTTCTGGATCTTGATAGGCCCACTACCCTTGTCAGATGCATTTGTTGGTTGGCAGGGTGATAGACACTCTTTATGCATCATCTTTCAATTCATTAATCATCCATCCAAAATAGATGATGTATTTCTCTATGAAAAATTCCATCCTACCTGACTCTAAGAATGTTTTCTCTTTCCTTTGTACATAAATAAAAAAAATTGGGTTTTTAGTTTATTTAGTTTTGTCTTTCGTTTTTTTTGTTCTATTTAGATTGTTTTTATAATTACCATAAATAAATTTTGGATCAGTTTTGCCACAACAATGTCATTCTGTAACTATTGTTGATCAATAAACAATAAAGATATACACCGTTGTCATGATGTCCTCCTTTTATAAATCATTGGAATTGTTTTTTCTTTCAGCACTATTGTAGGATAGTTGATTTTGTCTTCTTCCCTATTTATGTTATTCCTTTCTTCCCTCCATCCTTAGATTCAAAAGAGCATATCATAAAAAAATTCTCCTTGAAGCTTTAGGAAGTATTATATGTTACATATTGATCGAATGTTATGCATACATGATCAAACCCCCTCATACGTAACACTTTCCATGAGTTATTCCCAAAATCCTGCCTCATTATTTCCCTTAAACCATCTTTTCCCCCCTGTTGCATAACTATTCTCTTCAGTAATTTTTTTCTTTGGTCTACGAAACCGAACATTATGAGTTCTTAATATGTTGGAACAGATTACCTTGTGGAGTCGGCAGTTTGTTGATGCCCAAAAGCACAATGTAGGGTACCTGCTTGCAAATCGTTGCAACGCCTTATTATTTATTTATATTTAATAATATACTAATAGGTGGGACACCTAGTGTGATATGACAGAAATATGACACATGATGCAGATGTCGTGACCCTCACGGCCCAACCCGCTTCTCACCAGAACCTTCTCTAAACTTGGCCCGCAGAGTTGTATTACTCTTCAAATCCCATATCGGGACTCTTCGTACCCATAGGTTACTCCTCCTGCGATCTCCCTTCGCTTATCGGGAAATCAGGTTTCGCGGTGTCGCGAAACACGCATGCACGATCCTTATGCAATTCAAAATCCCGAATCCCGATGGGTCAACGGGTCAACGCTTCCGCTAGTCGGGGATTCCTCTCTCGGGATATCGCTACTCGCGATACCAACACTCTGTATTTTCAAACCCCGAGTACCGAGGTGCCAATTCCTCGAGGCCGCGCCACCTGTCCTCCACTAGTACCTGGGATCCCACTCTGCCATGTCACCTCCTCCCTTTACTTGATCGAAAATCGTGGGATCACGATTTCAACTGTCGCGAGTCCTTTGCATTGGGAAATCCTGAATGCCGAAACTCCGATTCTTCGGATTCTTGCCACCTGTCCTTGTCGCAATTGACGGCCCCTATTTACTCGGGAAATCGCTATTCGCGATTTTGATGAGTGTATAACTCTCACCTCACCAAACTCCGAACTCCGAACCCCGATGGGCGTTGGTTCTTACCTCCTGCGCCAAAGGACTAAACCTCGCGCCACTTATCCACGATCCAACGATCGACGGGATTTCGCGATTTCATCCCGCGAATCCTGTCCGTTGATTCTCCTCCTTGAGGATTCCTCCCGCTCTACAACTTTTCTCTGCTCGAATCTCACCCAGGTCTGTTCCCACAATATGCACGAGGAACTATCCCTCCTGAGCTTTTATTCTCTAACTCCTTCATAGATTCTGTGCACGATTTTCTCAACATACCTCCAAGTGTTGAGTCCTTCGGAATTCTATGCACTCAAAACCATAGGAATCCCTGTCTTCTTTTGCTCAGACTTCCCACTGAGACTCCTTCCTTGACCCGCACTTCACCTGCATGCTCTGATAACCCAATTCAACTTCTGGGCAGATGATAATGAGAGTTTAACTGTCTGGCCTCATCAACGCACTCTATGCGGATGAATTCGACTGCACTCTATGCAGGAATCTCCTGGCTCAAACAGAGAAACAATTGAAACTCATTCCCTTCTCTCTCACAGATTTCAATTTAACTATGAAACCACATACATAGCATATCAAAGCAAATGCATGACAGAAAGATAACATACATGAGCATAATATCAACACAGAGAAACAACACAAACCATGGAATTGAATCACAGACTCTCTTCTATTAATTCAATTTGTACATGGGTGTTCTGCACAAGTTCTCTGCTCTGCTCCTCTTCTCTGGATGCAAGAATGATACAATAATACAAAGGAGGGTGCCTATATTCCGTTTGCCGTCTCGAAATCTGAAACTATCAAATCTATAATAAATTCCTATCTAACAACATTAAAACTATTAAATGCCTTCCTATCTACAATACAATGCAAGTGCGCTTCTTTATGAATGGCTTCATGAAAGAGCGGCGCAACAATTCCCAAAGTACTTCAAAAACATATGTGTTGGCACTGTCCAGCTATAATTTCCTTCTCCTCGCGCTGGCTCGCTTGATGAGTCGTAGATGCTCCTGCATCAACACATATGTTTTATGTGCTTATGACTTGGTTGCGAGATGAGCTCTACAATTTATTTGCATTTAGGTCGCTATCAAAATAATTGATAAAATGATGTTATGGCCAATGCGATTAAAGGAGAAATGATGTTGTCTTTATATAACCCTCACAAGTGTTATTATGCTGCATTTAGTTTGATAAAAGATCTAAACTCCATGTTTCAAGTTGTATGTGATATATGGTGTGGTGATTACCTTGATTTCATGTTACGAGGGTTGCATGCATTATTTGAATTGGAAGTTTAAAGGTTGGGATATGGTATCCCTAACAAGCTTTGATATATGTCACATTGAGTTTTAAAAAAAGGTTGGCACATTTGTTAAGTTTGAGACTTAGGGAAATGGTGGTGTATCAAGCTTGCAATTAATTGTTAGTGGGTTATGTGATGTATGGCTAGCTTTCTCATACTGGCTATGGTTGAAGGTGTAAGTGTAGATACAAAGTGCAGTAATTGCACATCGCTCTAACCTACCTCGAGGCCACCACCCTTTCCATTTCTCATTTGGTCTTTTGTTGGTTGTTATTGCTCCGCTTTGTTTGGCCATGGAAGAGGTATTCAGACTTGGTTGATTCTCTTTGGAAATTTTACACCCAGGTATGAGGTTTCTTACTGCTCCATCCATGAATTCTTCACTCTACTCTTTAATTAAGTCAAAAGTTGGATCTTGAGTTTGCTCATTGTTTGTGCATTTCCAAAGTTTACGATATATGGGATTTTCGACTGTGTATGGATTATTGAAAAGTTGGTCTCTGTGGCATTTATATGTGAATTATTTGCAGTTAAAAATGGTGTGGGTGTCTCTTACTGTTGATAAAACTGTATTTGCTCTGTTTCTTTACCTGTGAAAAAAATATATTGTTTGGAAGTTTTTGGGCCTGTCTTGCCTCTGGTTTTCTTTTGTGGTTCCTCTCTGTTTGATGAGAATGGTACCATTGTTCACAGCCTTTGGATTATTTTTAGACTCTGCCTATCATTTAATTGTGTGGATTGCATTCCCACGCCCTTGTATAAACTCTGTAAATACAACTATGGAAACTTATGTTGGTGCTAGACTGTTGAAGATATTCCTTTGTTCAAACCCTCAAAGTATTGGTCAGCTCGTTGTCCTATACCTCATCCCTGTTGATGATTATATATCAAACCTTGTATTTGAAAAATCGTCGTGGAAGTGGCCAACACATAATTTAATAGAGACGTTGTTTGTGCTATTTTTAATGATGGGTTTTGTCCATTTGTTTACTATGCAATGTTAGAAAGAGTGTCAAGCTTATTTATTTATTTATTTTTAAAGAAAAAGAGATACAGTTTATCCCGTGGAAATATTTGGGTGATGACAGCGTTGCAAAGTCATTGTTTGAAGGATACGACTTGCTAAGTGTT
The DNA here is from genome assembly GCA_009831015.1 of Picea engelmannii. NCBI lineage: Eukaryota > Viridiplantae > Streptophyta > Pinopsida > Pinales > Pinaceae > Picea > Picea engelmannii. The sequence continues at coordinate 916,989 of ML779284.1, forward strand.
GTTTTCATATGCATATACATTGATTGAGTATTGCAAACTAGAATGAAAGGGGAATTTAGAAGCATTGTTATTTGAAGTATTAGTTGATATTTTAATACTGGTGTTAATGTCGTGGGCCATAGTCTGTCTATTTCTTCAACTGTTGGTGGTGATTATTGTAATGGTTGGAATGTTATGTCTCCTTGAGCCTATTGTGCACGAGTTGTGTTATCATTGTTGATTGTTTCTTGGGAAAAAAATCATGAAATGATTCCTATGCAATGCAACTTCTAAATGCAAATGAATAACCTTGAAGTGAAACTTCAGTTCTGGAATTTTGGAAATAGAGTGTTGAGTTTCCATTTTGAAACAGTAAAGAGGTTTAAATTTTAATGTTGGAAATGACATTGTTTGATATATGATAGAAAAATATCCACAAGAGTCCCTTCCATTATACCATTTTACGCAAAATACACTCCCCTCATTATCCCAATTACATTTTTACACTCCTTGTTCTGTTGTTACTCGTTTTTAAGGAAAAGTATGTATGGAAATAAAAGAAATGACGTGGAAGTTAATTGATGATTTATATTTTGGGAGTTGGTTGTATACACAATTTCATTATTTTATTGATTGCTTAAACAATATTCATGAATCTTTCCTCCTCTATGATATCATTTTATGCACAATACAAACCCCCATACTCCCAATGACCCTATCAATCCCCTGTTCATATGGAAATTAATTAATGAAAGTTTTATGGATGAATTGCATGGGTTTTGTGGTAAATAATAGAGCTAACTCTTGATTTATTTAAGTGGAGTTTCATGTATGGGTCATTAAGAACTTTTCATGACTGATTAAATATTGCTACAGGGTGAGTTTTTTCAGCAGGGGCACTAATGGTCGGAATAATAGAACCCCCGGCCTGAAAGACCCCCATTTCAACCTCCTTAGAATTTTCCCGGTATTCATGTTCGTCCACACATATCAATGCAACCTTGAGGGTCCAACCAACCAAATGTTGTCACATAAAAGTCAAGGGAGGACAATAGTGAGAAGAGGCAAAATGCCTCACACAACAAATATGGATTTTGATGATTATTGATGTTGTTTTATGATGGAGACAATATTTCCTTACTTTGACCAAGTTTTGGACAACAAGCTTTTATTTAGGCAATTTTTCTGGGATAGCATGGATATACTATTTTTTGGATATGGTCATATTTTTGCTGATATTTAATATTCAATTTAAATGATGAGCATGGGAGTTACAAGGGTGTTATGTGATTCAAATAATTATTTTTATACTTTATATTTGATGATTATCAAAGAAAATAATGTGAGTCAAAGGGGTCCCACCTATTTAGTTATTATTAATTATACCATTATTTATATATTATTATTAATTATTTCTCTCAAACTAATTAGTTAAGCTAATTTGGCTTAATTAAAGAAAGTAGTTGAACTACCTCAACTTATTGAGAAAGAATAAAGGCTCAATGAGAAAAGGAGAGAATAGAGGGAGATAATAGAAGGGGAACTACAACACTAAGGTTTGCTCTCTAGTTAGTGAGATAGCTTCAGTTTTTATTCATTTCTGAGTTTACTTGAAAGCCTAATCCTCTTGATGACAACAAGGTCTTATTGAAGGCATCAAGATTCAAAACTAAATCATACATTTCAACAACTTGTTTTAAAGGTGTTTGATTTATCCTTAATAGTTTGTGTATTCTTGTTTGTTTATGAATTAATTTTCATGGTTGATAAAGAATATATTGCAGATTCAAGTGACAACATTTTGTGTCAAGCTGATCTAGATCATTTGTTTTAGTTTTATTTCACTGTTAGGGTATTTTGTATGGTGTCCTTCAGAGACTTCTAAATTTGACTTTGGTCCATACCCTCGCAGGGGTTTGTATAAGAGAAATACAGTTTTGTATCTCAGAATGAAATAAAATTAGATTATTGTTATGTCTCATACATGTGTTTTCATGACTTGGTTCTTCCTTTCGCTTTTGTCTCCATGTTTACTTCAATGTAAAATCAGTATACATTCACCTAGCTTTGTTTAAATATTTATTTTTACATTGTTACAAATATAAATCATAAAATCAACCTTGATCCTTTGTAGTTGATACTTGTGGATTGAGTGAAAGTTTTAAGGCTATAAACCCCAGGTGACATTCCCAACTATCTTGTCTTAGCCAGGAAAGATCTAAAAATGATTGAGTAAGGTATTCCATACATTTTCCTCAACAATAACACTTGCTCGAACTTGAAAGTTTTTACACTCAAAATTTCATTTCCTTAGTTAAGTTTAGTGTTACATAATTTAAAAAAAATAAAAATAGTTAACACAATAGTATGGGTGGTATCCATTGGCAACATTGACAATGATAACAAGGAATATAATATTTTCTTCATTAATATGTTTCATTATGTGCCATACTAAGGATGAGAAAATAACTAATAATCAAAGGGAGGGGAATCGACCTATACTATGCTTTCTCCTTGTTCAGATAGACTCACATTTCTCACCAAGACCATCTCCTAATGGGCTCAAAATTGTGTTTAATGAATTCAATATTTTTGTCACGTGGATGGGAAGTGAATCTAGTAGATTGGGTGGGATCCATTGACCACATCAACCTTGATAACAAGGAATATAGTATTTTCTTCATTAATATGTTTTATTATATGCCTTTAAACAAGCTTAGAGGTATACTTTTTACACTCAATATTTCATGTTTTTAAATAAGTTTAATAATACATAGAATCACACCCGAATGGGGTGTTAATTGGTGGGGAGGTGACCACGGTCACGTGTCACTCTACTGCCACCACAAGGAGCATTGAAGACAAAGAGTAGGCAAAGATAGGCAGAAGGCTCCGAGGTCGAGGCCAATGTGAAGAGTTGAGGAGGGAGGGAGTATGAGACTCCTTTCACCAGGAACAACATAATGTTTGTGTAAGCCATGGACATTGAATGGTATAGGTGAGGGTTTACCATGAATGCCGATAAGAGGCATGATCAGGAAGGAAATGATAGTGTGAGCTTCAATGGAAATCATTTCCCGACAAGGAGTGGAGAAATGACAAATAATGGACTTTGACTTAGAGAAGAGAAGAATAGTCGGCTATATGAGGCGCTGCAAGGGGTTTCAGAGGTCTAGCAATGTTCATAGTCTGGAGACAGGAGGAAGCATATATTTTGGAACTTAATGCTCCTTGGATGCTCACCCATATTGGATCCAAATAATTCTATTTGCTCATTCTGGTTCATAGAAATGGTGTCTTGTTTCATTTCCTTTGTGTCGTCGGGGGTGCGCAAGTTCCCCTTTTCCCTCAGCTTTGCAGACTGCTACTTGGTGGGTTTGTTTCTATTTGGTTTGTGGTTTGGCATGGGAAGGAGGGCGGAAAACTGGGCTATATTGACCAGTCTTTGGCCATTGTTCAATATTGCTTGCATAAGGTGTGTGATGGTGTTACAAGGGTGACCAAATTTTGTTTAGATTTTCTGCAATTGGGATAAGATGACTCCTAGGTCTGTTAGAGGGAGGAGAGGTCATAAGAGGCCTGGTGAAGGAAAGGCATGAGAGGCCTCATCCTCTAAGAAATATTAGTTTGCAACAAGGGATAAGAAAGGGGCTTAGGAGGCAGAGCACTTTAGAAAATTTCTCGGATTCAACTATAGCATAGGTTGAGGATGTGGAAAACTCAGTTTGAGACAAAAGATAGAATATGTTTGAATCTTGGCTTCTGGAGGAGGTAGAGTGTTGGGTGATAGACCCAAGGTACTCTAGAACTAGGGAGACTAAGTATTTTAGGATTGTAGAGGTTTATTGGATGGTGAAGGCCATGATTGCTTGGGCTTTGGAAAAGAAAAAGGAGTAGCAACATGATATACTACATAGAATCATAATATTTGAAGGAAAGTTTGAAGCTATATGCAAGGTAGTCTTCGGGGTTAGGATTTTCGGTGACTTGGGAAATAGAGGAAAAGAATCGGAAACAAAAATTAGAGGACTTAGTTAACCCACTGGGAACATAAGACAACCCAATTTAGATCAATGAGGATCCCTAGCCATTTGTAACTGAACAGGAAGGGGTTGGTGAGGAAGACAAGATGTTGGACATGGAAATTGAAGAAAACCATCATTCTCATATCGTCTGATGTTTGCTCTAATTCTTAGTCTTTTTGCCTATCATGGATAATGTTTTAAGGATAGATAGGGTGTTTTTTACGGGCTGCAAATAATTGTATATCTAGCATACTATGAAATCTCTGATCAAACATGAAAATATTTTGCTAGTAGAGGCTCTGGTTTCTTCCTAAGGTAGGACTCTACTAGGAGCAATTGTAATTATCCCTTTTTGTATATAATGTGAAAATATCGATATGGATTTTTAGCTTTAAATAAAATAATACATAGAATCTCTATAAAAAATGGTGGTTAGCACAATATTATGGATGGAAACCATTGACAAGGTTAATAATAGTAATAAGGAATATAATGTTTATTCATTATCGGTGGAAAACCATTAATGAGATCAATAATGATAACAAGAAATATTATATTTTATTCATTATGGATGAGAAACCATTGACGAGATCAACGATAATAACAAAAAAATATAATATTTTATTCATTAATGTGTCTTATTACATGCATTTAAATAATATTAGAGGTGCATAGAACTTACTCGATATATTATGGATCAAAACCACTAACATGTTAATAGTAGCAATAAGGAATATAATATTTAATTGACTTAAGGTGTGCTATTATAGGTGAAAAAAAAAACTTTCTCAATTGATCTACATAAATCTCATCAATACATGATTTAACCCATTATATAGTGCATAGGTTAAACTTCTATGTGCCTAAGCACCAATATACAATGGTTGCAAAGTGTAATCATAATTGTATGGTTTTGAATCCTTTAAATTTTAAAAGTATAAATCTACTTATTTAGTACCAGGACATGTAAGAGTCTAATTATATATACAACTAATGGGATAAAGATGTTTGATGAACTTAAGAATATTGTACTTAAATTCTTTATCAATCTTCCACATGTGCAATCTCCATTGTCCCTTTGAAATTCAAATCAACCTAATGAGTATGCATTGGGTGTTTTTTTTTCATTCAACATGAACACCCTATCACATACCACTAAAAACATTCAATGACAATGTCCAAACTATTTAGAGCACAATCATGAACTTTACATGATTATTCAAGTTATTAAGAACCAATGACACCACATTTTAAGTAAAAATACTTGTATTGATTTTGATCATTGTCCTTGAAGTTTATGTAAACATAGACTAAGTTACAAAGTGCATTAGTTCAAGTGGATGACATACCTAACACAATTTCACTTGGTGATCAGAGACAAACAAAAACTAACCAAATGCACAATATATTACTTGAGCATAGTGCTAAATATCTTAGACATGACCCATGATTATAAGCATCAATACATTGCAAACCCAACATTTGTACAAACTTATGCACACCTCTTCTTTCTAAAGCCTTAAATATATTTTTGTGTACATGAAAGCTTATTGTACCATCTTGGAAAGTTGTGCCTACTAATGATGAACATAGTATGACATGTTTTAGTAGGAAGCACATTATCAACTCAAAAGGCCAATTTGACATTCACAAAACCAACATTACTTCAAAAGTGTAATCACAAAATTGATTAACATGAAGAAGGGACTTTACAAACTTCTACTCATTCATCCATGGCCATGGGAGTCTATTTTCATGGATTTTTGGATAGGCCTACTAAAAATGCATACAAATTATAACTTATGAGTTGGGGATAAGGTTTAGATTCACATTTGGAAGGAAAAAGAAAATAACAATTCATTGCAAGTTGAGTCCATTGTGATATGATCCATACACCATCATAGAGCAATGTTGAACAAAATTGTATCCTCTTATAAATTTTGTAATTGTTTTTTTACTTTATTTGTATTTTTTGGAAAAGTTAGAAGTGAAAATAAACCATTGTGATGGTTTCCCTTCCAAAGGAAACCCATTAAAATAATGAACATTGTAGTGCGGGGGGGGGGTGGGGGCGGGGCATGGAGAACTTGGGAAGTTTTCAAAGATGAGAGATCGAAGACTACAACTTGATTGAAGATCAATGGATGAAGGAATCATAGAGCCTATCCACGATGGGAAAAACCATCTCTCAGCCATGGCCATACGAATTTTTTTTAGAGAGTAACAATGCATGAGATTTATGGGCATGCATAGCTCACCCTTTGTAATGAATTTCCCTAGCATAATAAATTCCACTGAATCTAGTTTTCCTGGTTGGGTTTCCAGGGTTGAATCTTTGTATTCATCATGATATGAATATTTTTGTGATTTCAATGAGATCGTTGTGTGAGGGAATTTATATTTTAGTGTGTTTAATGTGATATTATTCCAAATCAAATTTTCTAATGGGAATTTGTTCCAGTAGTCCATTAGAAAAAAAAAGATATTGTCATTGAGGTTGAAAGGGAGTCTGGGCATTGTTTAAGAAATTGACATTCCCTAACTTCAAGAGCTTGATCATTATTTATCCATTGATAAACATATGTTTTTATTGCTTAATGACACTAATCTGGATCGCTTTATAGAAGGTTAATTTTTCCTTGGATAGAAAATCGATTTGCTGGCTTTGACAGGATATGTGAATACAATTGCATTTGTGTTTATAATGGAAACTGAATATGTAAACCATCTAGAATTTCCTTGGGTGAATTGTTGAAGTGTCCCTTAGTTATATTTCACCTACAATAGATTGGATTAATCAATTTGATGATAGTGAAGTGTTGTGGCCTATGTTCTGTGAGCCTTGACAACTCCTACAACCATATAATCATTTGGACACACATTTTTATTTGTACATTATGATATGAATTGTCCAAAGGTGGGAAATTAAAATGCCCCTCTATTCTGGGTGATTTAGTATATTACTTGCAATATTTTCCCATTCACAAACACGCTAGAATGGATGCCCATAATCTTAATTCAAAGCATGTAAACCAAGTTCCCCATTAATTTTCTAGTGAAATAGATCAATGAAGTCTTGTAAGACAAATTAAAAACACGATACACTTGAATTGATAGATGAGTATTGGCTTGGGAAACATAATTGGTTGAGAAATCTCAATAGGCCATCTCAATGATAGAGTAATCACATCGTTCTCAATGCATAGAGAAATTGTAGAGAACAAGAATCTGTTGTACTTGGGTTGTAGTTTACAATGTAGAAATATAACCATTTAAATTCCATGGTAAGGATCCATATTGGTGAATAGTACTTGCAGTCCCTCAATTATGAATCATATTGTATCAAAGTAGGTTCATAAGAGACCTTGAAGCAATTGTCATGGGAAAATCCTTGAAGACGAAAACAAGAGTTAAGAGAATTCAACAAGCAGGCCCAAAAGGAAAGTTGGTATTGGAGACAAAAAGAGGATGAGTTGGAAAAATAACTTGCCAAGTGTCAAGACTCCTTCACCACCACGAGGGAAAAATTAGATAAGATTATATTGCAGCTTTGCAATTAGGGGAGAAATTCACTCAACTGGATAATTGGTAAGAGGAGAGGTTCACCGAAGTGACTGATTAGCTCTACCAAGATTTGGAAATGAAGGAAGATCCATGAAGAGGCAAATCCCCTTTTATTGCCACTATGGAAACCAACACCATGATTGAGTCAAGCTTGGTAAACTCACATTTCAAGATCCTTCCTCAAGAGACCTTCACTGACTTTGAAAACCACACTAAATGCATCAGTTCCAAGATCATGAGGTAAATGGGATACTATGGCCAAGGGCTAGGCAAGAAAGGCCAAGGGAATCTTATCCCCCATTATAGCTCAACAGAGGCCTAAGCATGAAGGCCTAGGATTGGGTGGATAGGACACCAACACAAGTTTAACTCAATCCACCTTTGTCAAGTTAAGAGGGAATGAAAATAATCCATTCCCATGGAGGAAAAGGTAGCTAGACAATGAGTGTGCAACAAGTCACTCAAATATGCTTGTATAGGCTTGGAAGAGGGCTACAAAGAGATGATTTTGCCATCCAAAATTTCTCCAACTCTTGGGGGACCAAGAAACCAATCTAGCAAGCATCATCACAAACTGAAAATGTATGACATAGTATATTTGGTTTGTTTCTATTGCAAGAAAATGGGTCATAAGGCTAGCAATTTATTGGAACTATTTCCAGTACTACAAATTGATTGGACATTGGGAGGCCAAATGTTGGAGGATTTACTTGGAACTCCATCCCAAGAACTGAACAACCAAGAAGAAATATTGGAGAATCAAGGTCAAGGGGAAAGAGGATTTGCTTACACTTGCAACCCAAGAAGTAATGATTGTCCAACAACCTATTGTAGCAGAAAATGTCATTTCTAGCCATGAGATGGATAACAAGCTCATTCCAAAGGAAACCCCTACTTAGCTCTTATCTTCCATCTTATAATGGAGGCACCCTTTCTTGGAATTTTCCAGGGTCTATTTGATGATCGATGAAGAGAAAGGTTGAAGGGAGTTGAAGCTTTTGGGGACCAAAAACCTACAAATGGGGAAGTGTGATATGAATTGGATACTCTTGTAAATTTTGCAATTTTTTTCTTACTTTATTTGTCTTTTTTGGAAAATTTGGAAGAGGCAATGAACCATTGTGATGGTTTTCCTTCCAAAGGTGGCCCATTGAAATAATGAAGGTTGTAATGAAGGGGGAGGCAAGGAGAACTTGGGAATTTTACAAATATGAGAGCTCAAAGAGTACAACCTGGTTGAAAATCGATGGATGAAGGAGTCATGGAGCTTGTCCACAATAAGAGAAGGCATCTTTGAGCCATGGCCATCTACATTTTTTTAGCGAGTAACAATGCATGAGATTTTTGAGCATGCATAACTCACCCTTTGTAATGAATTTCCTACGAATAATAAATTTCATTGAATCTAGTTTTCATGATTGGGTTTTTAATGGGATATTATTCCAAATCAAAATTGCTAATGAGAATTCGTTCTATAAGTCCATAATTTTTTTTTTTATTGGCATTGAAGCTGAAAGGGGATTTGGGCATTGTTCAAGAAGTTGACATTCCTTGGATTCAAGAGATTGATTTTTTTATCCATTGATAGACATACATTTTCTTGCTTAACGACACTAATATGGATCATTGTTTAGAAGGTTAATTTTTCCTTGGACAAAAAATCGATTTCTTATCTTTGACAAGACACGTGAATACAATTGCATTTCCATTTATACTAGAAGCTAAAGTATGTAAATCGTCCAGAATTTCCTTGGATGAAATGCTGAAGCATCCCTCAGTTAGATTTCTCCTACAACATATTGGAATAATGAAATTAATGGTAGTGAAGTGTCATGGCCTGTTTTCTGTGAGAATTGACAAATCCTACGACCATGTACTCATTTGATTTAAAAATTGTTTGGACATATTTTTATATGTGCATTTTGATATGGCTTGTCCAAAAGGTAGGCAATTAAAACAACCCTCAATCCTGGGTGATTTGGTACATTACCCACAATGTTTTACCATTCATGGGCATGCTAGAATGGATGTCCATAGTCTTAATTCAAAGCGTGTAAACCAAGTTCCCCATTAATTTTCCAATGCAATAGATCAATGAAATCTTGTAAGACAAATTAAAAACACAGTAGACTTGAAATGATAGATGAGTATTGGCTTGGGAAGCATAGTTGGTTGAGAAAGCTCGATAAACCATCTCAAAGATTGAGTAATCACATATTTTTCAATGAAAAAGAAATAATAGAGAACAATAAGCTTTTTCACTTGGGTTATAGTTTACAATGTAGAGTTATAACCATTTAAATTACACTGTAAGGATCCATGTTGGTGAATTGTGTGGATTCTCACTCCCTCAATTATGGATCAAATGTGGTAAAAATAATCTCAAACTTGATCTAGAACCATGCATTTCTCTTCATATAGTATTTAACATGGATCCATTATGACCATACGATCTTACAATGTCAGATCAAAGTTTTGTACCACTTAAACCATTGAGTGACATTTATTTGAGTCCATTGAGTCCATGCAATTTGACCCGACCATAAAAACAAGAAATTCAAGGCATATGAAAAATAAGGTCATTTAATTCATTAGAATTGTCAAAGGAATGACAAAAAAATTTCATATTGAAATCTTCATGTTTAACTTTAGTCTTTTCTAGTCACTACCTCTATTATTGAAAAGATGATGAAACTAGGGGATAATATGTTTATCCATCACCATGTCCAACCTTCTTACACTAGACACGATGCCCCCACCTTAATGAGGGGACTAAACTTATTAGTGTGCTTGGGGGGGAGGGGGGGTATTATCACCACCCCCACTTGACCAACTGATCAAGCCCCCTATGATGTGAAGACATGAAAATTGCTAAAATAAGCCAAGTACTCCACACTTGAACAAGTACACCAAAAGTTTCCTTTCTTACTTGATAATGTAAGGGGGGATAGTTCTTAAGGGAATTGTACATATGCAATGGGGACCACTTGATGTGTAAGATACCATGGATATTCCACTAGAACACTTTGTCACAATAGATCTTATAATATTATTAAATATTATATTATGCCATTTATTTCCTTAGATCCTAGATTAATTATTACTAGCTTGTTGCTTATATTTATGAAAATAATTGAAAACAAAAAAAGAACATGAAAATATACACACCATCCACACAATTAAACATAATATGTATCCTAGGAAACCTAATACGGAAGAAAACCCAACTAGAAGGTGAAGCCTATGCTCTACTCTCTTTTCTTCGATTATGAAAATGCAAGTACAAAGAAAGGTGCACTCACATTAGAGTTGCCTATGACTATGTGGCATGAATGGATACTACAGACTCTTCTTCCTACCTCTATTATGATCTCAAATCCTACTCCTTGGATTCTCTACTCAATTATGGAACAAGTACAATACAAAAGAATCGAACCCCTTCTCTTCTCGATGACCTAATATTTAACATAGCATGATAGCCATCTAGGGTTAGGGTTTTTGCATCCTTAACCCTCAATTAGTGATAGGTGTTTGGACCTTCTAGAATATTCTTTAAATTCCACACGTGTCTATCCCCACATGTGCGAGTAATGGGGGATAACATGGAATCTAGTCGTACCATGGTGGTCAACAAATTAGGTCAACTTGTGGGAGGCGTAACTTCCACATATGAGCTCCGATTGAGGCGATTTTTACACTGTTTGAAAGGTATCGATCTGTAGAACAATGTCAATGGTATATGATATATTCTCACAATGTTGTGACCCCAAAAATGTCATTTTATTTCTCAAAATGGCTCTAAGGTTCTAGACCCCAAATCTCCAAACTAGGACCTGCCACTAACATGGGCCCTGCAAGTCAATTCCTCCATTTTTCCACCTAGAAAGTACTAAGATAGATGGAAAATTATATAATAATCCATTTTAGATTACCACTTCTACCAAAAGGAGTTCAGATCTTGCACCATCACAAATTTCATTATCATGCACTTACATTAGGACTACTTGACTAAATGGATAGAGGCAATACAACCAAGATATTACAAATTTGAATTTGCAACAAACTTCCTATATGAGAATACCATCACATGATATTCTTGTTTGAAAAGTGACTAATGCAAACATTTTATGAATCAAACAAGTTGGGCACTAAAGTTTAATTTTTTGATACATCATCATATGGAATTCACCATATCACCCATAGGTTGATGGAACCATTGAAGCATTCAATAAAGTTTTCGAAAAGGTATGGAAAACAATTCACAGTATGCGAAGGAATGATTAGGATGACATGATTCCAATTGTCATGAGGCATATCAAACCACCTTTAAGAAAATAGTTAGACAAACACCATTTCAATTGACTTTTTATATGGAAGCAAGCATTCCAATGAAATTTTTGACTCCAAGCTTGAGAATTACCGTTGCAACAAGATTGATGACACCCCATCGTTAAGGAAAAATATCTAATGAATTATAAAAGAGACAAGAGACATACATGATTTCCAATTGGAACCAACTCATGGAACAATGATGAGAAAAAACATGGGATGTGAAAAATTTCAAGGTGAAGTAATTAGTCATTTCTCAAAAGGTGTTAATGTATAACATGAAGTTTTTGCCTTATCCCATAAATCTAAAGAGTCAAACATGGTTGGGACCTTATGTAATTCATGAGATCTATCTGATGGTGTCATGTAATGGAAGACATTGTAAAGGTTATTAATGAAAGCTACATCAATGTATCCAATTGAAACCTTTTCACAATTGAGATATGAATGTTCTCATAGAATTATAAATAATAAATGGCTTACGTTTCTAGGAAAAATAAGTAGATAAATTGTCAGATGTTTTAGTAATACATGTTGGTTTGGTAAGGTTAAGTGTTTTCTTTCAAACATGAAATGAAGATAAATTGTTGAAATAAGTTTCAATTGAAGGATCTGGAGTTGTTCGTAAAGGAGTTGGTCATGTAGAGTCAATCATGACAAATCCATCATGATAGGGTTATTGCGTTAGGCACAAGTTGATAATGGGTTGTTATACTTGATCTTTGTCATGCCATGTAAATAACACAAGTGAACATAAACAAGATAGAACATATTTCCATATTAGAGATAATCATTTCATGCCAATTGGGTGAAAGGATATTGAAAAATTGTTATGAGGAGGTGCTAATACTTTAAGATTTTTTTTTGTGTGTTTTTCCATTCATTTTTTTTTTTTTTGTTAAGATGAAACATTGTTGAATTTCATCAACACCAAAGAATTTTCACTTCACATATATATAGAATGTGGAATTTGTGGATGTTAAAGACAATTGATGGTTATGGGAGTAGGACCAAAAAAATAAAATCCTACAAATTACTTATATGATCATTTGAAAGATTACACTTTGTTTTAATTTAATAATTGGAAAGATGAATTTTGGGAGTCAACTGTTACAGATATATCAATAATATTCAACAAAGGAACATGTTTTATGGTAGCCTTCAACAAGACATGTGTACCACTATTAAAATATGGGTTGTTGGCATGGTGTCAAATTTCATACTTTTGGAAGCATACAAACATTGAAAAATTCTCATTGAGTAGGATACATAATGACTTCTTGTATCTACAAGAACCCATCTAAATAGATGTTAACTTACTGTATCTTTGACACATTTGCTAATTAAAGAGGATGAATCTATTATTGAACAACAAGTTAAAGAGATATCTCTCGTGAAGGAATCGATTATTCAATAGGATTAGGAGAATCTAGATGCAAGCTTGATAGATGTGGTGCAAAAGAACGTGACTAAGAAGTGTGTGAAAAATATGAAGTAGGTTTGTAGGTGCAAGGAATTTGGCTCGTAGGTGAAGAAATAAGCATAGGACATTTCAGATCATGGCATCTATGTTTCCATGTAATGTACTTGGAGATTATGCTTTGGTAAAGAGATTGTTAAGGGGTAAGCTTAGATCCAAAAAGGGCTAATTTTAGGGATCTTATAGTCAAGTTAGTTATTTGTCCACATTGGCCAATGATTCCCCAAGATGCCCCACATTTGTGTATAAAATTTGTGTTGGTTTAATTCATGGCAATGTGATTTGAAACTAATAGGGGTTGTTGTTGTTGAGTGCTCATAATATATACATTATGTATATCTTACTCTGCAAGAAAATTTTCCGTCTAGATTGCTTATTAAGGTCACTTATTGGCTTTGAAGAGATTGAAAATCATTGATCATCATTCATTGTCTCATCCATTTGGCCTTGTAAAACATGATTTAGAGTATAAGAATATTTGGGTATTTTAGTGGAACTTGATTTTGCGAGATTTCTTGGCAAAGGCCTTTAATACATTTAGGGTTTTGTATAAAAAATTGTTTTGTGTACTTAAGGTTTGTAAAGAAATCATCCAATCCTAATCTTTGTTTGGAAAATTTGTCGTTGACCTTGAAACCCTACCAGGTTAAATCCAAGTGGAAAATATCATTGGGATAAACAAGTAAGAGCAACTTATTTTGAGTTTTGAATTAATAAAAAATAAAAGCAAGGGAAACAAAATTCGCAGAAGGAACTAATATGTACTTGAAAATTGAAGGCTTTGTAAGAAAAATGATCAAGTACTTGTAAAAGGACTATGTTTTAGCATTTCAGCCATGTGAGATTCATCTTGGAACTCAAACTAGGGGGAGGGATGTTTCCTTGTCTAAAATTAGTCTCTTTTTGTGTAGAGCATAAAACCAACTTATGGCATAGCACATGGTAAAATCAATAAGTTAAGGAAATGTATTTATAAGCATTGAATAGTGTTCAAAGTATCAATTAGATTTTTATTTGGATTAACATGCAAAATATTTATATTGGGTGTGAAACATAACATTGGAATAGGGAGGAACATGTTACAGTTAAGGTCATTAAGAGTGAAAAGGATCAATCATCTAAGTATACTTGTTCACTTGGATAGTAATTCATAGGTATTATTCATGAAGTGATCCATGACTAGATCAATTTTTAGTTCAAATAATTTTTTTATGAAGGACATTTCATTCAAACACCTAATCAACTTGTGGGTAGGAGGAAAGAGTGAATGTTGATAGGAAACACTAACTTAGGAATTTCACATTGCCTCCCTAGATCGACTATGAAGTTTTAAAAAAAGTACTTACAAAGGTAGGGATTTGGTAGGTTAACATTGAAAATGGGTGGTAAAGAGATCATTTTTATGATTTACTATGGGGATACTTACATGGGAGAAGTGTACATTTATCCTCAATAATAGGATGTTGATTTAATGAATTAATTAAAAACAAGATTCAAATCTCACATATTTCATGCTAAAAAAACAGGTGTCTCAAGAGTCTAGCATTTTTCATTTAATGCTTGTACCTGAGGGTGGTGTTTGGATCCTCTCTGGGGGTGTAATAGATGGGGGCAAGGGACGATAGTAGAGTAATACTAGTGAAGGCCATTCAATATAAGGTGGACTAGGTCCACTATGCTTGTTATTATTAAATAAGGCCCACTATGGTAGTTAGTATTGAATAAATGTGATGGGGCCTCATTAAAGGATATCCACTAGGTAGTTAAGAAGTTGCTATGATTAAGGTTCTCTTGTTAGTTATAAATTAAGATGGAATCCTCCTTATGAAAGGTGTGGAGTTTATCATATTTTGAGCTAATCTCATTGAGAGGTTTCCCAACCTTATGAGGCAAGTGAACATGAGTGGATTTCTTCCATAAAAGGATCGATTGTAAGGTGTTTCCCTCCCATAAGGGTTTTTTATATTGATCAAGTGTGGACCGTTATTGATATCTCTTTTGTGATTCAATTTCTTGGGTTGATGATCATAATAAGTGGTATCAAAGCTCTTTCTTGGACCAAGAAAATAAGATTTTGTTTTTCCTATTTTGCAATTTTTCAAAAGGAAAAAGAGGGTTGCCACACTTAGATCAATTCCTTTAGCTTTATGAGAAGAATTTGAAGAAACTGATTATATATCTAAATGCCTCTATGAAAATCATCCAATTTCCGAAAAAAAAATCTTCCAAATCAAAGTTCGGGAAGTGAAGATATCATTGATTTAAAATAAGTTGCTTAGGATTTTTCTATACCAATTATGTGGACTACAAAGCATATCTATTTTTACAAGGTGCTCAAATTTTCACTAGATCAAAACCATTGGAAAGAGGATTTTTGGGGCTTTGACTTGACATGTTATATGTTATGCTTTTGATCAATATCAAGTGAACTACATTCCTCATAAATATCCACTCTCAAACCCTGACAGAAGTGAAGAATGGCAATGTGATGGAACATGCCATGGGAGGAATGAATGTTAGTGAAAAACATCTCCAATATCTGTATAAGGGATACCAAGATATGACAAAGAAAATTGATAAGTTTGAGGAGACCCATATTATTGGTACCACATATCCTTTCATTAATGAAGAGTATAATTGAGAAATAATTGTTTGGTATGATTTAAAGGATGCCTATGATGACTGTTACATAGAAAGTTGTCATTTATGGGATGAAAACTACTTTCACTTTCTATTTGATGACTCTAGTATAATTTATGTATAGAACACCATGGAGGGAAGTCAAGAGCTAGTTATGACTACCAATTTTCAACTTTCCTATTCTCCAATAATAGTGTGCTTTACAAATCCACATCTGACCTTTTGCACTTATGTGGAATTTTTTTTTGATATGGTTGGATCTATATATTTGGACCCACATGATCATGTTAGGAATTTGGAGCACCATTTTCAATCAGGTATTGAGCTCAGGTATATCCAGTGAGGAGTAAGCATGAGCTCTTAGACTTGGGACCCAGGTTTATGGTTGAGCTCCTTGGATTACTTTAGTATTGTAGTTGGTACCTGCACATGAGACACTGGATACTTTAGAATGGTGGTTAGAACTCGTAAATGTGACCCGAGTTTATGGTGGAGCTTGATGGACTATCTCAGCTTGGTGGCTAACACTTGTACATGATACCTTGGTTTATGGTTGTATCGCCTCACAACAAGCATTGAGGGAAACAATTTTCTAAGGAGGGTGGAATTTTGGGATCCTCCGTGGGGGTGTAATGGGGGGACGAAGGGCCCATACTAGAGTAATAAGTATTGTATTTAGAGCTTGGATCATTGAGAGGTTGTCCAACCTCAAGAGGAAAGTGAACACGTCTAGTGGATTCCTTCCATAAAAGGATCATTTGTATGGTGTTTCCCTACTTTAAGGGTTTTTAATATTAATGAAGTGTGGAGCATTCTTGATATATATTTTGTAATTTTATTTCTTGGTTTGAGGATCACAATAATTGGCGTGGGATGTGATGTAACTATTAGAGTGATGCATTGTGCCACCACATAATTGACCCCATTTCCATCGTAAGAGACGAGGAAGGGAGTGGAGTCTCCAATAGGTTATTAAAGGAAACCAACAGGTGGGGAATTGAGGGAAAAGGAGAATCCACTATATTAATATTAAATATTATTTAAGGTTTCACCTAAGGTTTGATTAATTTTAGGGTACTTCGATTAGGTCTCAAGGGTTTCTTTGACAACTAGAAAATAAATAAAATAAATATTTACATATTAATTTAAAAAATGTGATTTAGATAGAAGCAAACTTAATTAAACCAAAGTAAGAGAGGGAGAGATGGAAGGAACACACTTGGGGAAAGAAGAACTTAAAGTATTTGTTGGAAGCGATAATATTTGAGCCTCCCACCACTGCTCCAAAGATTCAAGACCCTCCTTATATTGTACCTAGAATAATGTCTTAGAAAGAATCCAAAATATATGTAAAAACACACTAGATTTGCCAAGTAAAACTATGAAACAAATTGAATGATAGATCAAGTTATCTCTCAGTTGTGAGTTCTCTCCTTGTAAAATTGGTGCTAGTAATTCTCCTTGGAGATGAATTGGAAGGATCCAAGAGAAACTTGTAAGGGAAAACCCTAGATACAACTCAACCAATGATAACAAAAAGAATAATCCAAGATAAATTAATGAGAAAACTATTGAGAGTAAGTCCTTATTGTGAGTAAGTTGGCGGAGATGATGATTCTGGGCTATCAAGTGCTTGAGAGAGAATGGTGAGAGGTTATAACATAATTATGGAATATTAACAATGCTTTTTCAAAAGAGAACCAAGAGTCCAAAACTATACATGAAAACTATTTATAGATTGGAAAAATATATAGGAAGGTCCAAGGTATGAAAAATCATCATTCAAGAAAATTAAGGCCCTCTAACAACTGAGCCACGGGTTTGAAAGAGCCAACTTCTAGTATTAGTACAATTCCTAGGTTTTTCATTGTGAAATGGTTCTTTGGTCCATGAGAGATAGATGTAGATTGGTTGTACAAGCGTGATGCCATTCCAATGATGAGTCAGAAAGGGGAAATATCATTTTTAACCCTATCAACACTTGTGTGCACCCACATTGGATATGAGGACATTGGGAACCTCAAATAGAACATATCTAACTAACCAAGGTGGACCAAATCAAGCATGAATGTTGAGGTTGATTTAATGTAAGAAGAGAATGTCTAATCAAATAACTCACCAAGGTATAAACAAGACTAAACATTGACCTAGGAAAGATACCAAGGGGGGCCTTGCCTAAGCACTACACAATCAAATGAGGAAAACACATTCATACAACAAATCCTAGGAAAAGGGACTAATCAAGGGAAAAATACCAACATAAGTAATCCGTCTTGAGATGATGGGTGGCCTCATGGTCATATTTTAGTGTCAAGGATATGAATGCACTAAGTGAAAATTCCATATGTTAAATATTGCTCACATGGTAGGAGATGTTAGCCATGAAGAGGATAACATTGAGATTCCATGCCAAGAGCATGTGACAAAGAATAATAAGGAAAGCAAAGAGAAAGTAGAGTGTAAGATAGTAGAACGATGCATACAAGGGAAATATCACATATATAATTGTTGAATGATCTAGTGCCTCAACACAAGGAGGGGATTATCCCACAGAGGTTCTCTCTCTAAAACGCCAATGACACTAGTGAAGAACCAAAAAATCCTCAACAAAAGAAAATAAATATTCAAAAATCAACCATGCATGAAAAGTAAAGACCTTTGGGGACAAGGTAACAAACAATATCTAGCAACTAGAGTATGAAATTAAGATTGAGCTAATGAAGCATTAATATATGAAAACATAAATCTATTAAAACAATGATAGGCCTTAGCAACAAGAGAAATAATATATATCCATAAAAACAAAAATCTACATAGGCATGACAATGTTGGCTACCAGAGAGCCAATAACAACATAATTAGGAGATCAACTAACTGCAATATCATGACAAGATTAGGTATCATCAATAAAAGATAACTAAACCATGGAATCAATAATATATAAAAGTGTGATAGGGTTAGTCACCAACAATAATAGATAACTAACCATATAATAAACAAGATACAAAATAGTTATATGGTTAGTCACCAATAGTAAATGAGAACTAATCATAGAATCAACAAGGTATAAAAAGTGTGATAAGTCTATCTAACTACAGTAAATAATAAACACACTATGAAAGCATGAGAAATCTAGCTACTAAAACCAAATATAAGCTAAACTAATAAGATACAAGGTATTTATCAATATAAATAACCCAATCGTGATATGGTAGGAAGAGATAATGGTGTTATACCTACAATATCATGTACACATCATGGTTAAAAGTGTGTGGTTCCTTGTTCACCATTCGACATGACACAAGCTAGATGGGAATATGCACACATCACAGGGAGAAGGTCACAACACCTGTATTTTCCATTGTACATATGGAAACCATATGAAAATAACTTGCACATATGCAAGTCAAAATACACCATGGGTAAATGGGCACATGCCCCAAGCGTACCATGGGAAGAATCCAAGTACAACTTACCTCAAGCAAGGAAAGAGGAGGAGGCAATGCCCACACCCGAGGGATGAGAGAACAAACTAGCCACAATTTTATGCATATTAGAATTAAAGAGATCAAATATCATACCTCACAGTATGGGAGGAACAAAGATAACCAAGGGAAAGCAAGAAAATAAATAATGGATGACCCCATCCATCACCCTAGGGCCCTAGGAGACAAACCCAATTAAACCCATGACCAATGGTGACAACATTGCTGCATACAATGAAGGAAAGGCAATGAGAGCATAAGAGAGCACAAAATCCCAAAATAAAACTAAAATTGCACATATAATACCCCACTAATAATGACTAGTAAGGGAGAGATGGGGTAATGTTGATCAATATGCATAGAGGGGGTGATTTTCATGAGTAGAGTAGTCGAGGCATTGGGAGGATATAAACTTACCATAAACACAGTAGGAAATGATGCAAGAGACAAAGCTACATTAATCAGAGGGAGCATAAGAGGTGAAAAAATGATCTAGGGAGGTTGATCCACACATAAAAGTAGAGGGAACAATCATGAGTCACATTGAGAAGGGAAGAGGCCTAAACATGTGTAAAGAAAGAAGGTTGGGATCCCCACACACTACTAGTGAGGAAGAGATCTACAAGAGAAGGAGAAGGAGACATAAATATAAGAGGATACATGGAAGCTACCCTAGCTTTAACCAATGTTGATAATTGAATCTTATGGGGAAAGAATTGGTCTATGATATTAGGATATTTAGACACTTAGGAGTTAGTTAAGATCATCTTGGTATAATGTTTCATTAGGTTAAAGTGTGTTTCTTTAGTATGATTTTGTAATCTGACAATCATGATATGTTCTTGACATAGAGTGATCTGATGACTCATATTCTTCTCGATCTTAACGATTACATTGATCTATGGCTTAACACTCATTTGTTCCATGATATATATTTAAATAGTAGGGAGGGTCATTTGTTGATGATCGATTGTGAGAAACTCTCTTGTAATATTTTTCTTTTGAATTAATAAATTGCCTCAAGTGGCCATGTTGGTTGGGGCCATGGATGTTTCCCCATTATTACCACGTAAAATCATCGGTTTTTTGATCTCTGATATGGTTGTGTGAGTGGTTACTAAAGGTGTTCATCCTCTATTGGAATACCATGTGTTGTCGAATATCGTATCAAAGTGCATTTGAAGACTCACTTCCATTATAGATCGAGATCTTGAAGCTGTGTTACCGCATCTGTGGTTTCTTTTATTTTCGTACATTTATAGGCTAAGAGGAATATTTCATCATGTCCAGAGTGCTCATTTCAGTTGGGAACACTTTTCGTTTCATTCGAAAAGGTTTCCATTTTCCTAAGATATGACCATTTCCATTAGATTCGAAGGTATAAAGCCCGAATACACCCTTTTTAAATTTTTATAGAGATAATATTTCGGTTTTCTATTTTTTGTTTCTGGGTTGCTACTATTTATGGTTTGTGTGTGCTCTTTGCCCTACACTCTATGCAATCTCAACAAATCAGAAACAAAGTGTAAAGTGTTTTCTTGTCAGCATATGCTCTTTGTCATGCACTATGTGTGATCTTGATAAATCAGAAACAAAAAGAAAACTTGCATTTTCCGAGTTAGCTAACCAAGATCTAACCCTTTCTTGTTGTTGAGAAGCGTTTTTTTTGTGAACACATGAAAATAAGTTTTTTTTTCGCACCTACTTTAAGGTCGTCTTCCAAACAACAAAAACAACAACCCCCATCCTCCATCTTAAGATTATAATGTGTTTTGCACTAGCTCACTTGGTTGAAAGTTGCTTTATTAAGTAAGAAGTCTTGAGTTCAAGTCTCTTTTTTGTTACTTTTTTAAAAAAGTTCAATTTACAAAGTAACTGCAACTTTAATTTACAAAGTAACTTCATTGTAAAAGTGATTCTCACTCATTGTATAAAAGTGGGTCACTTCATAAGTAACTTACTTAAAAGTGAGATTATAGGAAAAGTTAGATAAGGAGGAGCATCACCACATGGGCCAACTTCTACTTGCCATGTGGCTCTTTGGTTACCATTTATGCCTTTTTTCAAAAGGGCATAACCTTCACATCCGAAGTTTGTTTTCAATGCCATTTTTTTTAAGATCCTATTTTTTTGAGATATTTCCATTCACAACATTAGTTTTAGCCTTTAAATTCTTATTCACAAGGGAATAAATAAATAATATCACTTATTACTACTCAAACCCTAACCTTAGGGTTCATTTTGTATTTACGCTCACTTGACTAGCGAATTAGGATGGCTCCAATGTTGCTTTGATACCAATTTGAAGAAAGGAGATAAGGAAAATACTCACATAAAATAATTGTTGCAACATATAATAATAAACATAAGAACACTCATTGTTTCTCTAGCCAAATAATTCTTAACTATTGAGCCCTTTCTCTCTTCCACACACGTTTTATTACAACATGAAATGATATTAAATACATTGAAGAAGATCTCTCTAGAAACAAATAGATGCTAAGAACTATCTAGATCTAACTACCAAGAACTGTTTAGATGCAATGTCCAAATCTAACTGCTATTTGACCATGTCGACATCGGGATGCATAAACAACAAATAAGGCAACTGAGTCAACTAACTAGGTCATTACATTATTCCAACAATTGTATCATTTTTTTTTCTAGATTTAAGAGCACATGGGTCACAGAGTTAGATATTACGCCATTGACATACCATATGTAATGCAATTTTCTCCTTGAAAGTTAGATATTATGCCATCACCATACTAGATGTAATGGAATTTTCTCCTTGAAAAATAATACATTATAGTTTTTTCTATGAAAAAAAGTAATGACAACAACCTTAGAGCCTCCACACATTGAAAACTAGCTCAATAATATGCATTTCATTAAGAATAATTCAATACAACACTCCCTCTAGATGTTGGGAATTTAGGTATTATAATGCAAGAGCCTCAATAGTACATAAAATTACAATTTTCTACGACAATTAGCAACTCGCTTAGAGGGAAAAAATATACGATTTCTCCATGATCTTTTAGTAAACAAATTCACAAATTTCTGTAGTGAAAATTTTCCACGACATTATCTCCCAATAACAATGTTACTCTTCATTCTTTCTATTCCTTAAAGATGATCGAAAAGTAGACTTCAATATGTTGGTCATAAAAATCATGTTGGAACTTGGCTTCATCCTTTTGTTTGATTGATTTTTTGGCACCATGTAAATTCATTCTCAAGTTAGTATGGACTTCTTACATGGTTAACAATGCCATCCACCACTAAGAAATCAGGTCAAGAAAGACATCCAAAATCGATAACAATTAATTAATATCAAATACTAGAAATTCAAATGAAACTATCTAATACATAATACAAATCCTCAAAAATAAATTCCAAAGGTATGCACCATTCATTTTGAATACTATATGATAAATCAAACCAACAAGCCTCAACAATGGTAGTGAAAAATGACCATAGACAAATTTTATTGATTAACCATTCTCTAAAAGACGATACATAAAAAATCACCACTAAGTTTAACCAGATGAAAAGTTGCTCACCTTGAAGAATTCGTGCACTTTTGGGCACATTGGTTTGATATTTTTAAGAGCCTCTTTAGCTTGGAATCAAAGCAGCTTGCATTATTGTCATAAAAATGAAATATAGGTCCAAAACATAAATCCCATTTAGAAAATGCTTCTACTTCCTTTCAAACCACAAACAACTCTAAGAAAAGTTAGACCACTTAATGTTAAGGACCTTATAATACAACCAAGCCACAACACCATACATGATATAATAGAACCAACATGTCCCACTGTATATTAACCTCCGTGGATGACCAAAATCAATCAATTGAGATTAAAAGTGGAAATGGTAATTTGAAGTTACAATGAGATGTTCAACATAACTATTGAAAGAGAAAAAAATTAAATTATATATATATATATATATATATATATATATATATATATATATATATATATATATATATATATATATATATATATATATATATATATATTTACAAAAACTGAATTTTTTTTTATATATATAAAAGGCACAACCGAAGTCGATGTTTACAAAAAGGGGTTTTGGTTCAAGGAACCAACTACGGGGATTTATGCTAGCTTACTACAAGGACCTGTCCAAAAAATATTGTTGTTGATATCTAGAAGAAGTTGTTCTAGATATTGCTTACATTCGGAGATTACTAGTCATAGTCATAGTTACAAAAATTTGGAACTGCCTACAATTCTTACTGATTCTTGTCCTCTAGGCCTCGAGCTTCTTCTGGAGGCATGTACAGGGTGACGTTCAGGTCTGGCAGGACTGGGACGACTCTACTCCCGTACTCCTCACTTTGGCTTTGTTTTGCGGAATCTTGGGCTCTGGTTCCATGCAATTCTTCTAATCTTTCATCTTGTCTTCTTAAGAAATCAACCTCATCTTGGAGCTAGTTTATCAGGGCTCGATGTTGAGACAAGGTTTACATCGTGAAGCTGAGAGTGGTGCTGTGTGAATCCAATATTAGGGCTAGTTGCTGGGTGGTGATGAAATTGTCTTCCACCCTCTCCTCCTCTTGGTTTTCCTATCCTAGGCGTTGATCCATTCTAATGGTTCCACTGGCTGGCGTGTCTTTCCTAAGATTTTTGGTGTGGTCTGTGCCTGCACTTCCAATGTTGATGCCTGGGTATGAGTCTTGCGTGTGTCGCTGGGCTCTGGGAGTTCTTTCAGTGGCCGCTTCTCTTCGCGCTGAATTGTTGCTTAAAGTGCCTAATTCTAATTGGATCCTATTCCATTATCCATGCTTAATTCCTCCTCGATTGTGTTTTTTGTTATTCCCTATGGGCAAGCCGATGCTATTGATGTGCACTTGTGTCTTTGCCCTTACCTCTTCTGCTTCAGCTCTGTAATTGCTATCTAAAATCTGGCTTGGATTTCCGGTGCGTATCCCTTTGTCGGACATAATTTTTATTTCCCAGAACTTCCTGTGGATGTAAAAACAATGTACCGGGCATTGTCCTTCCTGTAATTCCCTCATGGAAGCCATTCTTGAACGTGTGAAATGACGCTCATGAGGTGAGTTGGAATGCTCTACCAACATCTGCATGCTTTGGAGCCTTACTTTAATCTTTTCCCATTCTGTTATCTCGCGCTCCATTAATGGAGGGGTGAGGGGAAAGGTGAAAGTGTGAGGTGGGAGTGACCTCATATGCAGGATCCCATGGGGGGTGAACCTCTTACAGAACTGGATATCCATATTCGCAGGCTGTGACGTACCACTTCTCATGTTTCGTGATCTAGCTAAGTACTCAAATCCCCCAGATATGATGGGAGTTCGTCCTGATGAGCTGTTGCGCTAGAGATCCATGTGGAAGTGGTTTCTGAGTGGAGCGTCGACGCAAGAGTGTTGTGGCATTGTAGAGACGTTAGGGGGGTGGTAGAAACTTAGTCCTACCCAAAACTTCCAAATGACCTATGCTTCTGCCTATGGCTCTATTAGCCTTCTCATCTGCGCTCACGTTGTTGGCTCGTCAAACATGATAGAAGGTGGGGAGCATGGAAGAAAGTGTGTCCTTGGTTTTATCAATGATTTTTGTCAGAATTGAATTCTTTGGGTTTATGCTTTTAATGAAGTACCTTATTATCGTCTTGGAGTCTCCTAGGATAATCAACTGGTTGATTTGATGATCCTTTGTTATTTGAGCCCCTTTGAGAAGTGCATAAGCCTCTGTTGAGTTATTAGTGGTTTTGCCTAGATTCCATGAGTATGTTAGTAGCCTTTGTCCTCTAGGGTTGAATAGAACCCCTCTCGCACCTGCCTCCCCTGGAAAAAAAATAAATTATATTAATATCTACATATGACCAAATTAATACAAGGGGGCTCAAACCTACAACAAGAGTCAATAACAATGCAACAGTTCCTAAAGCATATCCTCAAAAGAAGAAAGAAAGATGAGCCAGACACCCTAAATTTCACAGTAAAGAAGATAAGCAATGAACAAAATAAATACAAAAGAAGAATTATATTCTTGGCCAATAACATCTTCCATAAAATAAATAAACCTACATTTGAAAATAATCACCTATTCGATTCAGAAAAAAAAAAAGAAGAGGAAAAATGGACAAAGAATAGTTCCATGATTGATTTAGACAATGAGGACATCTAGCTCTAGCCTTAAAAGTCAACCTGATTTGGGAAATGCAAAAATAAGCTATGTTATTATCAGAAGTATTGGAGTAAGGAATTAAAAAATATAAATAGTTACCTGCAATTTAGTAGCCTCCCAAGTTGGACAGATACTTTTCCCTAGGATTTGGCCTTCTACTTCAATCTAGTACAAAAATATATCCTTTTTTCAAGGCCTAACTTCCATATGGTATAGGAAAATAAACATCCAAATACCTACACTATGCATTCCATAACTTTCAAAAATGAAAAACATACACTAACAATTGTCAAAGAATATAATCTCTCCTCTTGATCGAGTATGCATAGATTAGTTAGTTGGGTGATTATTTGATTTGGTGTTTTTCTGTTTTTGGAAATTTGTTATTCAAATTTTTTTTACTGTATTAATCCTCTAGGGTTATTAGTCAAATCTATACTGTAGAGAATCTATTTAATAATGAGAAGGGAGAGCCATGCCCCATGAGTTTTCTAGTGTTTTTCTTCATACTTTTCTCTGCCTATTAGGTTGACATGGTATCAAAGCAGGTCTCTAAGAATCTTCATGGAGTGGAGAGAAGATAGATCGTTGATCCAGATAGATCGTGGAAGAATCAGATCTGAGGAGTCGATATCTGTAGAAATTGGGTGAAATAAAAAGTGGTAGAGATAAAGCCACTATGAACTAGATCTAGAGGAGTCAATCACTATTTGTTGAAGAGAGCTGCCATTTTCTCAAATCCCGACCACTAGATTAAAGAGGGTCGTCTCCACCGTAAGTTTTATTTAATATGGGTGAATTACAATTTTGAGGAATTTTGTTTTAAGGGTTATGGAGAAATAATATTGTTAGAGTTTGACATAAGCTTCATTTAAAACTATTGATTGAATATTTATTTAAAGAATTGGTTTAGTTGTAAAATGGTAAAAGTAATTGTGATTATAGAGAATTTGAAAGTGATAATTACCTTGGTTCAAAGTAGAAGTAAAAATATTTTGTAAAGGAAAAAAAAGTACAGCAGGTTAAAAAAAAAGAAGGAAAAGGGAAGTTGGTTTATTTTAAAAGGGGAAATCTGAATTTAAGAGGGAGCCTAATAAGTGATTCAAATTAAGAATATTAGTGCATATCCATGGTGACTCATGGTAAACTTGACAAAGGGAGTGATTTTTTGATTTATTAAAAATGAAAAAAAATTGGCGTGAATTGGACAAAAGTAAAAAAATTGGAGAAATAAGGAAATAAAGTGCATGAATTTTATTTGATTGTTGTTGATATCCTAAAAAAAAATCAATTTTTAATGGCTTCCACAAGTAATCTAGAGAAAACACAAGGACCAATTCTCGTTGGCAAGAACTATGAGTTCTAGTCTCCAAGGATGAAAACCTTCCTATAAGTCCAAGAATGATGGGAACCTGTGAAGAATGGCTTCTCAAATCCTAGTCAAGCAACTGTGCAGGCCATGACTAATTCCTAAAGAAATCAACTTGTAGAATTGAGGAAAAAAGAGAACAAGGTGATGTGTTGGATCTAAAGTTTAGTGGATGACTCAATTTTTCCCAAGATAACAAGAGCATCTAGTGCAAAGCAAGATGGGATATCTTGGAATTAGTATATCAAGGTAATGACAAAGTGAAGAATGTGAAGCTTCAAATCCTAAGGAGAGAGTTTGAAACCTTGAAGATGAAGGAGGTAGAGAACATTGACCAATTCAAGACTAGAGTGATGGGAGTTGTGAATCAGCTCGGGATTGATGGAGAGAAGATTGAAGATCAAAAAAGTGTTTAAAAAGTTCTCAGAAGCTCGCCTAATAAATTTGAAATGGTTGTCATTACCATAGAAGAGTTCAAAGCCCTGTTTAAATTGACAGTAAAAGAACTGATGGGTTCTCTTTTGTCCCATGAATCGAGAATCAACATGGAAGATGAATCCTTATAACATTCCTTTAAGACTCAGGCATTCATTGGTAGAGGAAGAGGCAGAGGTAAACATCAATCAGAAGGAAGAATAACACCATAACAGTCAAAATAATCAAATCAACCTAAACACTCTCAGAATCAAAGAGGGAGAAGCAAAAAATGGACAGACAAATCCAAAGTCCAGTATTCGTACTGTAGAAAATATGGTCACTATGAAAGTGAATGCATAAAGAAATAGTTAGATATGAACAAGGGAAAAGCTAATATGTCCAACACTAAAGAAGTGACTGTTGAGTGCAATTTATGTCGTATAAATTCTCAACGATTTAATGTCAACCAGGAGCTCGTAATCTTAGAGGCACAACACAATATGTGCGAGGATTGAAGTTGTCTATTCTAAACTACTAAAGCAAAGAACATAAAAATAACATGA